>CALNHX010004066.1:0-135496 GCA_940337035.1 Agriotes lineatus
GTTCCATAGATTCACAGAAGTGTCTTACGTAGGAGGTAAAATATAAAGACATGTATAACAAATACTTTTTTAAGAGTTACCAAATTGCTCTTTGGTTTGTTAACGGTGTTCTTGACAGTAATCTAAATAATGTTTGTCAAGTAAATTTGCAATATCGAAAACCATCAATAATAAAATAACATTCACAGACCTAGCTAGAGCGCTTAAGGTGAGCTTAAAAAACCAATTGTATTTTCGATGCTTTTATATTCTATTCATGGATTCTCTGACAGGTTTGAGCGATGATTACGTCCTTCCGTTCGCGCTTAGACACGCTGCTACGCTTCCTTCCGTTTTCCGATTAGCTGCAGCGGCAAACAGACGTCATGTTTGAACAAACGGTTCCAAAATTAGCGGGACGGAAACCTGTGACTAGGAAATCATTTAGAGATGTCTACTGGGGCCTGTTTTAGCAGCGGAAATTAAAAGCAAAAGCACAAGGAGTCAGAGGCGGGCATCGCGCCGTGCTCGGCGAAAGGTCGAGAAAGGGTAATTAGGACTCCAGCTGATCCGAGTTTTGGTTATAAGATATCTAGCCGAACGTAAACTAATGGGCACGGAATAACCTCAAGAACATCTAAAATCTTAAGTAAACTTGATAACACATGCAGGAAACAAGTGGGCAAGTAAAACGATTCCTTAAAGCTAACCGATTTATCGGTTTGAGAAAATGTTAAACACATCAGCCTTCATGACAAGGGATTTGCTTAGAGAGCTGTTATAGCTTAGGTGAACTTACTACTGAACGAGTTTACTGAGTTTATAAAATTTTAAGTCAACATATTGCAACTAAAACTTAACGAAAAGAAATATCAGTTCAGATAAATTAATGCCTCAAATTATAAAACCTGCTGTACTACCTTATGGTGTACTAAGTATTTTTTATACGTCCTTATGTAGATGAGTTTATTATTATTACGTACAAAACTGTACAATAGAAGATTATTGTGGGTAGAGACAAATTGAGTGAACAGGTGAAACAACAGAAGACCAGACGCAATATCATCGACACCAAATGTTATCCAACGAATAAGAAGAAGGAGAAATGAAGGTAGAAAAATTTGACCACAATGTGTTGTTATCATTAAAAGAAATTCGTTGCCTATTCTCTTAAGAAAATAAACAGACTTGTGACTACTTGAATACATTTGCCAGCCGAAACTAGCTCGATTGGAGAGGACGTGTGCAGTTCTTCAAAATACTCGAATAAAAGGTCGCCAACTGATTTTTATCAAGTAACGACAAGTGTATCCAGGCATTCAAAAAATGTTGGTAAACTCAGGTAAGTAGCGCAAAGTAATCTGAAAGAGAAACTCAACTCAAGTACAGGTAGCGGTAACAAATAAATAACGCCAGAATGAGATGATCACAGTATATAGTTGTCATGAATTCATATATAACATTACTGGTCGACAAATTACGTGTCATCTCACAAAAACGCATATATCTAATACATGCATCTTAATGCATTCTTATAAGTTCACAATACAGCGATACAATGTTTTCGCACACATTAAAATCAGGCAATGGTTTGCAAGGCGATAGGCTTATTTTGCTTTCAGGTACCAAGCTTGCGGAGCAAACTGTATACTTCCAATGTCACGTCGGCAACCCAAACGTCAAAATGCCCGAACGGGGCTCAAAGCGACAGGGCATTGCCTGCCAGTAAATGACCATACAAAGGGGAAACGTAACCTGTAAGGGCGTTCCGAAGTTAAGTCCCTTCCTGCGCTCTAAGGAGTTCATGCAACAGTTGTGAAGCGGACCGCAACTTGACGATTTGGACGGGTCGAGGTCATGCCCCCGGAGGACCTACGTATCCAGATGCAACGAAAGCTAAACCTTAGCAAACTGCCTTACGGCTCCTCATTGACTGCTATAAGGGAAAAATAGTCTACGATACAACACAGGTAAGATTAAATACAGCGCAAAGAAGGCTGTCTACTTACTTCGCGATGTTCTGGGCACGTGCGAAGAAGTAAACCAGCAGCGTAGAACTCACTGACAATGGCCTTGAAACGGAACGTTCCTAAATTATGTTCAGGAAAGCAGATCTGCCGAATAGGCGTGGGCAACCATTACACAAAATCAAACTTCATGCTCATACATTCACTGAACACTTTAACTGACGCTTACACTGGCTTCATGCTGCTAACGAAGGTGAGCCGAAAAAGAACGGCAAGCTAACAACCGTGACCTTTTGCTCTCTGGGCTGCAAGCCAAAAGTAGGCGTGACAAAAACGCGCGAAATATGAACTCAGTCCTACGATAGATGCTCAACTAAGGCGTAGAAATATGGAAAAAGTACTACAGACATAATTAAATCGTAACAGTGTTTTGTGCAAAAGTATGAATTTAAATTAGCTGCAGTGTAAGATTTGTGTGTACTTGGCATAAAAATGCTTAAATTGATTAAATTGCTTATGCAACGTAAAAAATATCTAGTCGTCTATTTAGGGAAACCGTTGCAGTCGCTTCGCAGGTCACAAATTATTGTGTGTTAAATTGAAAGCTATTACGAATATTGGACCGAGAAACGAAGCACCATTCAGGGATTAAATGCGTTTGAACATGTACTTATATTGTGGCACCTATTTTCTCGTTTTAATAGTAAAACATGTCAAAGTAGCTGATGGCAGTTATCCATTTACAGTAAATGCCAAAATGACAAAATTTTACCAAGTTTTATATTGCTTTCTCTCGTTCTTTCTGCCCAGCAATCTACGCCATAATAAATAAATAAATGATTGAACCTAAGAGTTTAGCTCAGTGCCAGCGTAGACGTCACACTTCTGACGCGTTCAGTGAAAGTAATTAAGAAGTAATTGATTTACTAAATTTTCGGGACTGAAATTTGAATTTTATGGTTGTCTGGAAGGATTAATTTGTAGGGAAAAGCAATTTCAACTTAAAATGGATTCAACCCCCGAGATCTCCCAGGTGCAGTTGCGGCAGTTTCACAATTTTAGTAAACAATTTTGTTTCTTTGTAAATGCGGAGGAGTAGCGAACGAGTATCGTAATATATTTCGTCGCGTGCGGTATTTACGAAATAATTTTCTCTATGGCTTTTTGCCGTTCAGTTGCGGATTTAGCCCCATTTTTGCTTTTGCACCGGTTCGGCCAATAGGGAGGCCTTTGCAAATAAGAGACCGATCTGCTATGCCTGTATGTTCAAACAGCAATGTTCCGAAAGAATGGATAACCCTACGTCTTTACTAGTATATCTGGATACAAAGGGTAACATATCTCTACACACAAAAGATATGCACAAAGGAATAGAAAATCGTAAAGCGATAGATTCGAAGTTGCGAAAGCCTACAAATAGCTCTTAAGATCCAGTCGCGATAGCCAAGAAACCTTACAATACATGCTTTTATGTATGCTTTTACAATTCCTGGAAGTAATTTGTTTAAACGCCTTTGTGGATTCTCGACCAAAACAAAATATTAATATTTGACCTGTGTTTTTTAGAATGTAACTTCTTCTAGATATATTGGCCTATTAAAGTACGTGCAATTTTTACACTTTTTATCTTTGTTATTGAATTATATACTTTAGTATAAATTCTTTCTTGTATACATTTCTAATATTTTTGCATATTACTGGGTATACTTGGAAACTCCAACTGCAATTTTTCTTTTTCCTTATTTGTATCCTTAATAATAATTTTTTAATTAAACAATTATTAGATTCAATAAATACGTAACGTCAGACATGACATGTAACGAGCATTCTTTTAAATTAGAAATCGCAGTCAGCGCTGAAAAGTTCATTGTGAACATATCACAAAACGTACCTAACCCTACTTTTATAAACAAATTTAACAACTAGAAAGCATCCAAATAGAAACGTTTAGAACTAACTTTAAAATACTACATTTCCATCAAATGGTAATAACTTAACTGCAACTTACTGCAATAAAAAATTATCAAAATTTGCACCACCTTCGCCCATGCACGGTCGAACTTTTCTCCCAATCCCATTGCTCACATTTATTAAAATACTCGCTTTATTATTAATTTCATTAATTGTCTCCAGCATCCTGTGCCGCAGCTCGTTTAGGTCATGTACTGGTTGCTGGAAAATGGAGTTCTTTAAATACGGCCTCAGAAAGAGATTGCATGGAATGAGGTAGCAAGATCTGGCAGGATAAGGTACTATTGGTGTGTTTCGACTGTCGAAAAATTGTATCATATTTAATATATTATCCGTTGTGTGCGAGGGGGATCCGTCTTGTTGGAAAAAACCAAATCTGAGTTCATCGTCATGAAGCTCTTCGAAAAAGGATGGTGCAGTCAAAGTGCCTGAAAAATTTCTTTGTTGATTTTTCAACAAATAAACACTTTTGCCTTACTTGTACCTTCAAAAATCAGTGGCTCAATTATTATACGTCTTGAAATAGTCACCCACACTCTTAGTTTTTTAGTATGAAGGGGTATCTCAACCATAAAGTTAGGCTTCTCCTAACTCCACTAACGCATTTTATGAAAAGTAATCTAAATAAAACCAGGCCTCGTCCGTGAAGAAAGTGCTCTCCAAAAAGTCGTCGCTGAGGGTATTTAGGAACCACTGACAATATTCGACAAGCTGAGGATAATTCGCTTTGTGTAATTGTTCCACAGACTGCAAATGGTACGGATATACGTGGATGTCTTTCTTTAATATGTTGTGGTAGGTGCTAACTGCTAACTTGTTGAGACAAATGCCGTACAGAGGTTCGAGGGGTATCTTCCATAATCTGTCTTTTCAATTACTTCTGCCTTTTTTCTAGGAGGATGACCGCTGCCTTCTTTGCGTGAAACGATTCACACCCAAGAAAAACTTTAACGCAGTGATTCAAATAACAACGAAAAGTGTTATATTGCAACTCAAGGTTTGGAAATTCCTGCCATATGCCATCAACTCGATGGCAGTTACAGAAATTAGGATTCCATCATAACAATGTTATGTTCTTGTAGCAAAACCATTTTAATTGAAGAGGTTACATTGCCAAACCCAAATAACTGACAGATAATGATCACAGAATACGTCTGTCTGTCTAGAGACGCGGATATTCTGTAAAAAATATTCTGTTTTAGCTAAAATTATTAAAACAAACTGTACTGTGTTTATGTGGATATTTTACTAATGGAATACACAATTTACTACATGACAACAAACGCAAAATGATGTTAGGTTAACGTGTGGTACGTCCACAATGAACAGCACCGACTTCGACGTCAAATTTAAAGGAACGCTAGTTAGAATAGGCTTTGCAACATTACATTGCGTGTGCATAGGTAGATCATTTATTATTGAAAAATTAAAATTAGTTTAATAGTCGAACCAGTAGTGGTAACTTGTTTTGTTAGATGCACTTAACAAATTTGAATTTGTATACAAACATTTAGCGTAAGCGGAAAAACGTCAAGAATTGAATGGTGGGGCAGCACAGTAGCGTAACTACCGAGGGGGCAAAGGGGGCCGCGGCCCCCGGGCCCTGAACTTCAGGGGGCCCAACGGGCCTCCTGAAGTTTAAAGCCCGGCAGGTCCAAACTCGGTCTCGTATAAAGTTTCAATGAGTTTGAGAAAAACACTCGCTATTGTTCATTTTGCTTTAATGTTTCTGTTTATGAATTAAAAAAATAATTGAAAAATGATAACCAAAAATGCTTTGGCAAGAATAGGACTTACACTTGGCAATTAAGGGGCCCGGTGAAGATCACGGCCCCCGGGCCCAAAATTTGAAGTTACGCCACTGGGGCAGCAAGAGTGGCAATGGAAAAAGGAAGAGGCACTCCTAAAGGATACGAAGACGCGCAGAAACAGGAGCAGATCGCCAAAAACCTTAATAAAAATAGTTGTATGGTTGCGAATATGCGAGCAAGAAGGCAAGATAATGGACTAAAAGGAAGAAGTGGATAATATTAATGACAAAAACACAAAGATGGAGTTTAAATGGGAAAGAAAACGAATTTGAAGAGTAGTTTGAAAGAGCAGGATTAGATGTTTTAGCAATTACATAAATGGATGTATACTCAAACTTATACACCGGAGTTGAGCTGCTGTGGGTGTTGATTGAGTAGTATATAAATAGTTGCCTTATATGATTTGCAAAAGGAGAAATGAATAAAAATAATACTGATCGTTAAAATAAAGGCTGAAAGTCAAAATATCCCAACCTTTACAATATCGTGTGGTAGAAATGAAGACGATAAAGCAGATAATACAGATAAAATAGGCAAAACATGACATGGGCAGCAGAAAACGTAAATGGAAAAATATACAAATATATAAAGAAGTATTATAAGGGCACTGCACTGCTGGATTTTTTCGTACGATACACTATGATTATAACTACCAAATAACTCAAACAAAAAGGAATCCACAAAATTACCAGAGAAGTCCTAAACAGTGTAATGAAGGGTTAGAGGGTCGGCCCTTACCTATTGACGAAAGTTGTATTTGCTATTTTGCCAGCTGGTAAATATCGGCCTAGGTTGGGTAACTCGTCGAGAAGGTCGGGGTTCCAGCAGAGCTGAAAGAGAAACTAAGGGAGAGGGCGCCAGGTCCTCGACCTAGACAAATGCTTGGGATCGGACCTCCCCAAAGTAGTGCATACCAGGCAAACAAAAATAATAGCAGAACAGACTAGTAACAATATTTATTTAGCATTTGGTTCTATAGTGCAATCAAGCAGAATAACATAGATAACAACATGTAAATATACGTATAAATAAATAATGACAATTTAACAAATGGAATAATTAAAAAGGTGCTGCATAAATATATATATATATATATAAAAGGGATGAGCTGCGTAAATAAAATTAGCTTTAAGGCAGCAGTTATTAAGTTAACGCCTAATTTGGGGTTACCCGCTTAATCTATACTAACCACTTATAATTCTGAATAAATATTCTGACCAAAGTCCGAGCACCTCTTAGAAATCAAAAGAAAAAAAAAAGGAAGCTTTGTGAGGCGGAGATTCAAACAAAGCGGAATACGTCGGAATAATCCTCTAAGTAAATAACAGTAATTCCGAATATGTTAGTGCGCACCCTGTTAGGCAGGGAAGCCCGGGGCAGAGCGATGCAAGCAAAAGGCTAACATAGACACCGACCGTTAGCTCTATCTGACACTGTCAGGATAATCAAAATTGTGAAGGTACGAAATCCTTCAATTTGCATGGCCATACAAGGGTTAAAGAGATTCATACAGGAAACTCATTGTCTGTTCCCTGACGTTTCAAGTATACACTTGTATGCACTCCTAAAAAGAAAACCCAAAGCTGCAATATTCGTTAAATTTGGTAGCGAGCGTCCAGATTTCTGGCAGCTAATTGCCCGGGAATAGTAGCTTAACCATAGCCAAAAAGACTGACTCTTGACAGCATAAATCGCGAAACAAATAGTTATGTAACATAAAAAAATAGCCTCGTGCTCAAATAAGCGAATGCTCTACGGTTTTGCAGGAAGGCACAGTTACTACAGTTCACAGGTGAGTCTAAACGTCAAACCGATGCGTAATTTGATAGCTAAATTTCAATATATTCCAGAAAAACACGGCTCGCCCACATTAACCGGGATTGCGGGGGACAATCGGGTAAGCATGCAATGTAAACTAATGCACGAATATGCAGCCAGTATCCAAAGTGAATGTAATAATTAAAAACATGAGCATGCAATAAACTAATGTACAAATATGCAGCTAGAACCCTTATGTGAACGCAGCAATTAAAAACATCCTACTAAACAAAAGCGAGCAATTCGCTCACAAAGAACTAAGCACACCTAATCTAGGCTAAACAATTATATAAAATTTGTAGACATATGGTCCATACGGCAGGTGATCGGAAGCTGCAGGCGACTTCTCCAGCGGGGCGAGACGGGGGTACCGCAACCAACGGGGCTCTCGTATCACAGCGAGGGGAGTCCCTAGACCCAAGGGGCATGTATCGCCAGCTACCGACTGCAGGGGTGGCTAACCCAAATGCCTAGCGTAGGAACCAGGAGACGGGTAATTGAATCACATGCAGGTAACGTTTCCAAATAGAATATATCGATTTCAAGGGAGGTAATGCAAAATGTTTCCTAGTGGTTGCGTAACCAAAGAAGGCTGAAAGCTACAAATTTCTAGGTAAGCACCCGAGAAAAGGCAGGAGCTAAAGAGGACTAACCTGGTGGTGACAGTCAGCCGGAGGTGTCGTGCTAGCGACGAAAGTCGGCCCCCAAAAATTCCACAGAAGCGTCGGACGTAAGAATTATAACAGCAACTAATTATTCGAACGTTCAGTAGACTTTCTGTGCTTCCAGATCCTTCACCATAAATGAAGCAAGCCAAAAATTGGGCTACTGAAGCACGGAGCCCAGGGGAAAACAACTTAATTGCACGAATGCTGGGATGGACCGAGAAATACTTCCTTATTTTACATTCCACACGCCATTCAACTCAAGTTATCAAAAAACTTCCCAAAATTTGGAAAAGGAACCACAGAAAACTACTGGAATGTGGATTGTTCTCAATTGATGGTATAACTGTAATTTTGGCTGAAATGTTGTTATCACAAGATGAGAATAGGGTTGCCTATCAATTCAAGGCCGAGCTTTGACCAATAAATGCCTAATAATAAAATTCAACTAATTAAATTCAATAATGCATGCGAAACTACAAATTACACGTAACAGCAGATGAGAGCAGTATATAATTGATTATGTACCAGTAGAAAGAGAGATCAGCAAACAAAGGTGGATAATGTTAGAGGAGGATCTGCAATTGATATCAACTACTACCTGCATATAACTAAAATTAAGGAAGACGTAGATACGGGAGCAAATTAAAACAAGGTAAATAAATAAAGAGTGAAGCTCAAAATGATAATAATATATAATTTAGAAGAGAAAGAAGCAGCTGATAAATATAATCAACTAGCAATCAAAGTCTGAATAAGTTGAGAATTGTATTCCGAGAGACACTAGTTAACAAAACAACGAACAGAAGACAATAAACACTGCGTAAGCAGAAGAGATGACGAAGCAAATAAAATGAAAGAGAAATGCATGGCCACGAATATTTATTAAATAAAACCACAACCAACTATGGTGAATGTAACCAACAAAGAACGCATGTAAAAATAGTCGAACGAATTTTGAAAAAAGTAGAAAAGGTAACCAACAGCTATTCTGCGAAGTACTAAAATCGCCAAGAAAGGGAGAAAACGAAAAAAGCTTAATTAAAAATTCAAATGGTAAATAATAAATCGATTAGAATAATATTTTGAGGACTACTGCATGCTACTGAATCTATTGAAGAGGACGCAAAGGTCAAAGTGAGTGAAGAATGAACAGTGAAAGAAGGCGATTCTTCAGAAATAAAACTGAAAGAACTGTAAGAGTTAATCAAAACAGTAGAAGTTGATAACATGCAATAGAAAGACGCAGCAAAATATGGAGGGAGAAAAACTACAAAAGAACTGAGAGCTGATGCTAATACTGCCAATCTTAAACCTGTTAGAGTGGAATAAGTCACTTAAAAACTTTGGAGTAAACATGAATAGAGAATAACCGAAAACTATGTCAGTTGGAGGCCAACTAGAAGTTAATATGGAGATAGAAAAAACGAAATACAACAGGCTACATTTCAGTACTTAGGACTGAATATCTAAGGTGTAGGAGGAAACCTGGAGATTCAGAGTACAGGGAAACACTAAGGACAAATTATGCGATTGATAACAGCATTCTAAACACGAAAGAAATGTCTAGAGGAACAAAACTAAACGTCTTCAAGGCGATTTACCGACCTACTTAGATTGCCGTATGACTGCGACCTTCAATACTAACAGGTAGAAAGAAGAGCAAGTTACAACTAGCAGATACGAAGTTGTTAGGTATAATATTCCTCAATCTTCAAAAATCTCAAATATCGCAACGCTACGAGAGTATACTTGAGGGCCCGCCAATTAATCTGAGTGAAGACGGTGTGCGGTTCCTTATAAGATGTTATCAAAAAACATTATGAGCGCCAACAAGTCCTTACTTACAACAGATATACTCAGATAAGCCGAGAACTCAAATAAATCGCAGCATGCAATCGTACAATATCTGAAATACAGAAAGTAGCAGTAACGAAATCAGACAACTAATAACATAAAGAGTGCATTGAATTTATTAAGCAAACGGTGCATGGAATCGCTAGTACAACAGGTCCTAACATCATTACTTAAGCAAAGCAAAAGATGCACCCCTAAGTTCAAGTAGCATTACTCTAATTCAGCTCACGCCAACCCCTGAATGTTAGTAGGGCAAATATCATTAAACAAAATCCGAGTCCTGAAGGGAACCAATCAGGTGCGTCCGTTTGAATAGCATTACACGAAGGTCGGAACACTGCGCCAAGAAGGTATAATTCCACAATTCATGGGGGTTCGGCGACGCAGTTTACTAAGCCGTAATTACTTATCTGAGAGGTTAAGCTTCTGCAGCGGAGGGGCAGATTGAGGGTGCTTGCAAAAATCACCAGGTCGCAAGCAACATATGGCTGGAAAGCTGGTCGCTCAGATGTAAATCAATGTCAAATGATGCTCACATGACAAAGGGAATTCGTGCCTCCCAATACAGGCTATATGGGTAAATTTTAAAACCTTCCAGGAAAAGCTAGAAAAGCTGTAGGCAATCAGCAAAATACGAAATGCTACTATCTCCAAAATGGATTAAGTACTCACTCTGAAATACGGGAGTATTGTGGCGAGGATGTACTTGTAAGTAATAAACTTGGATATATCCCAAAATACGTGCTCCAGACCCAGAATCCTTAGTAAAGCGATGCTTTACAAATATTTTTTTCGAGCATAAGAAGCTAACGGGCTAGTTCAGGGGCACTGAGGCCACACAAGGATAAGAAAGCTCTTCAAGCTGCAACAAGTCGTTTTGTATCTTAAAAATCGAAACAAAAGGCGCTTGCACGACAAGATAAGTTCTTCTAACGCACAGAGAAAATGCGAAAACTGTCAGGAAGTCCAGCAAAGTTGTCTTGTATTGCAGATAACCATTATCGGCGCATATTGAGAACGGCAACTGAAGAACCGTTCACACTATTAACGACCACAATTGAAGGTACGTTCACTAAATCTATACAACAAAATAAATTCCAGCGACAAGTACACTTTTTAGAAGTAACAAGGTACCTCCAAAGAGTAAAAGAAGTTGAACGGATGAATAGATTTAGAAATAATACAAATACAATCTGTTATAAAAGACAATAAAACTAATTTGGTGTTTCATTTCTAAGTGAAGTTTTCAGCATTTCTTTTTGTCAACATAAGTATTTGTTTTACACCAGAGATTCGATTTTCTCAAGACGTTTATGTAAAGTTTTTTAACGTTTTGCGACTCATTTATGTAGCTTCTTCAGAAAGTAACAATTTTTTTAATACGGAAAAATTTAAAATTTTAAGTTAGTATTAACTGTTTTCGACTGTAGCTTACAAGAGCCATAAAATTAATGTATAAAATTGAGCTGGTTTGAAAATTTTAAAACAGTGTAAAAAATAACTTATTTTAAACTCTTCGGAGGAGGCTGTGCGTTATTGATATTTTGATTGCAGAAGTAGGTAGCAAACAAAGCCAGATGAGTGCGTAGGCGATCCACTTTATGTGATATACCTGGTACGAATGCAGTGAAGTTTAATAAGTTCTGACGTGATTGCGTAATCGGCATTACATACAATTTTGAACAGATTAAACATCTAATCAGATTTCGCCTATGCACCTCACTCGAATATGTGATCCTCCTAGATTTTCGGCTCCGCTGAGTGACCATCTCACTGCGTATATTTCCATTGCCAAAAATTCCGGCATTGCTGCCGTTCAGGCAATCATCGTTCTGAGTCGGTGTTCCACCAGATTAAAATTACCGCATATATGTCGTCCAGGTGCTCTAGGTCAAAGCCCAGTCTTGTCGTCGTCAAGTCGACCTTACCGTGAGATAGTTCGACCCCAACTCTGGTGAAAACTCTTCTAACGCACCAGTTAGATATTTAGGGGAGTTGGAGTTCTCTGAACTTTATTACTTCCAGCTGTGGACTAGTTGCCTCTGTATCTGTATTGGTATCATTACATTACGTTACAGTTTTGCAGTCTTTTCTGAATAGCTTCTACATAGCTTGCAGTTCCTGCATGTATCTACCTCTCCCTTCTTGTAGCTGGAACATACCTTTCTTTTATAACTGACACAAAATATGATATTTTTATATCTGCGTGTTATCCGAATAAGCTTCTCAGGGAGGGCAGTGGTCATAGACAGGTTGGTTTGTGACCAGCCTAATAGATTTTATAAATTATATTTGTTAAACATGAGGTCACTTTTAGGGCAATTTCCTTAATGCTAATGAAATTAAATGACGGGTAGCTCCAACTGTCGTGGAATATATCTCTTGTATTCGCTTGTTTTCAATATAATTTTTACTTGTACCCTTTGTTAGCCTGTACTTTATACAACAGTATGCAAATACATTTCTGAATAAATTAAGCATTGACCTGTGGAGGCACGGTAAGTTTGCAGTGAGTTTCAACTCTATTCCGGCTTCGAGCCAGTCTCTTTCTGGGCTAGGAGACGCCCACCATATTTGAGGCGAGAACTAATAATCCAGTGGTACCCGGAAAATTATTATTTCATACTTTTTAGGTCCCTTCCGAACTTCATTTAGACAGAAACCGCCAAGCTTTTCGAATAGGCCCGTGCTTGTATCCCACGATAGCTAGGTGGCTTGATTATTTTAAAATTAAGAGAAACCACTGCTCAAATGTATTTAACAAAGTCAGATGAGGTAGTAGCCCCACCACTTCATCTACCTACAAAGAAACTTTTTTCTTGGCATTTTTTGCTGTATTGCGGATAGATTTCTGTTTAACACAATATTTAGTTTTTCATAAATTGTGTCAGGTTATTGATTTTCTTATAATGTAATTTTTAAAATAAAATGTCATGATTATTTATTTGTACATTTTAGAGGACTAAATAAGGACGTACTTAAATTAATAATGATGAACTATATTACTTATGAATCTGAGTTAGACGCTATAAAAGTTAATCTTTTATTTGTACTGTGTCCAGCTTTTACTTAAATCCTTAAAACCAAAACTTCAAACAAGACTCGAAGCCCTAGTTTTAAGTCGTTGCCAAAGACTTCGTTTTAGGTAACCCTAAACTGCCACCCGAGAACTTGGTTTATTAAACTTTCCTCTTGAGGTAACCTCGAAACGTTTACATCAAATTTGCTTTTTTAACAAAAGGCGGCGTGTCGGTGACACTTCTTGCTGTAAAGTGGAAACTCACCGATGTCGTAAATTATACACGAACTCTCGCCACAAATATTGAATAAAAAATGCGAATGAGGTGGCACGCTTTCAAGTTTCAAATTACACAGAGAAAATGAAATGGGAGATAGGTAAGTTGTGAATTGGAATATGAAATAATATACCATCGAGCATAATAATTTCGTTTAAAAATTATTGTGTTTTAAATGGAATGCAATATCTCAATCTGAAAACATTATTATGTTTGACTCTATTTACGTTTTTACATTTCCATAGTTCACTCCATCAAAAAATGACCTATATGAAAAACAACAATTGTAAAGCTAAATTAGATTTTACTGTTTATATATATTTAAGGTGTATATTATTATCAATCAAGACACCCACCATTTTTTGCTGCTATCTTGATGCTTATCATCGTATTATTTTTTGCCAATACAGAAATTTTAATAGTATTTTGTTGTTAGTTTTTTAGTTTTTTATGTACTAATTAAGATTGGTTTTGAACCTATTGTAAACCACAAGTTGCTTTTAATAGCTTTATGCCAACACGTTGAAGTTGTTACCTTCTAAAACTTCTTTTTGTTTTATTATTGCTGATGCTTTTTGAGTAGGTATCTAGTTTGTTAGCATTCATATGATTCGCCGGCTAATTTTCCCAAAACAAACCAAGCTTTATGACTACTTGGATACAATTGCCGGTCGAACTAGCTCAGGAAGACGGTGTGCGGACAATTATGACAAATGAATCCAGGCATTCAACGAGAATTCATAAACTCAAGTAGCACAAAATTTTTGAAAGAAAACCTCCAGGAAAACACAGGTAGCGGTAATAAATAACTACACCACAATGCCAGTATCACAGTATAAATGTTGCGAATTCTGTTGAATTCAGTACAAATATCAGATAATTAATAATACAAATTACCAGTAATCATTAGTAAGAATTTCAAGTAACTATTGGCCGGTCTAGGGTTAATCGTTCGCACAAAGTTCAAATAATTATTAGCACAAATGGCAAGTACAAACTTCAGATACTGATTGGTACAAGCTTCAAATAACTATTGGCCAATTTAAGGTTAGTTTGTAGTACAAATTGCAAATGATTATTAGCCTATTTAAGGTGCATCTCAATAACATTCGGTTTGTGAGGACAAAGGCTTTACAACAGTTCTAACCAAAGTACTAACATGGTCCACAACAGTTTAAAATTAAATGCGGTTGCAGTTATTCAGGTACGCAGTGCGTCAAGCGAACTGTACAATAGCAGCCTACGTCCGAATTGGTAGCAATCAAGTGAGCGTCTAACACTGGTTCCCTGATCGCATCGTATATAACTTCACTTAAAAGAAAGGAAGAGCCCCTTCCGCACGATATGTGATTATCCAGATAAGCGGAGACTCACACATCCGAAGGTTAGAATGCAGGTGATACCAGCTCGAATCAGACCGAGGTTGACGCGCCCGGTTGCGGGGATGGCGTTTTACGGCCAATGCTGAACGCATGAGCTTCAGAGGTCCCTAACTGGTTGCTGAAAGAAAGGTAGAACCCAAAATAGACTCATGGATGCTTTCGATAAAAATCGGTGCAAACAGTTTCGAAAGAACTTACCCCAGATGAATTTGGGCCACTTGTAGCTGATGACAGGTGAAATGCATAGAAAATCCGCCAACTAAGAACGAGAAACCAATTCTCCACAGAACTGCCCGGGCTACAACAATCCACAATCTCTGCGGAAGCCACGAACCAAAACAACCATATTCTGTAAGCTTGTAAAGCCGCAGGAAGACGCTACAACCGAGTCACCATCACAGCCTTCACAGGAAAAAGAGACGCGTTTAAACAAAAACATTCGAGTCGCTTGTCCGCGCTGATAAATGTCAAGGAAGGCCTTGGGTGCATGAAAATACGAAAACCCGCACCACAGACATTAAAAATATAGACGGCGCACACACCGAGCTATGAAAATAGTAAAAAAGCCATGTAAATGTAACAAGTACAATAAACAATGTTAATATTTAATTGCTTTTATTGTGATTCAACACCAGAAAGGAAGCAAAGATTCTCAATAAAGACTTACATAGTAGATGAAACGAATCCATTGCTGCAGTAGGGGAGCATTACGTCAAGGCTAACAAGAACGACGATTGCACATTTGTCGGTATCCAATAAAATCTCAATCTGTCCCTTTTTAATTAAAAAGATGTTCTTTTTCAGTTTTATTAGTTTACCCTGTCCTTGGACATTTTTTTACTTAATTCAAGTATCAATATTTTATGTCTGAATATACAAGTTTTCTACAATCTAAAATAAACTTACGACAAGTAATCAAGCTAAAAGTGCATCCAACCAGCTACAGTGCTCGATAAAATAAAATTTTTATTAAACAACTATAAACATAACTGGAAAAAGTAAAAAAAGCATGAGGAAGGTGCTATTTCCGGTTGCCCATTTTAACCAAAAATCACTGGCATTTTTAAATGTATATTTGTCACGGCGATATAGATGTTCAGGCTGATTGATTAAACCACCTGGGCTGTAGAGAAGACACAGGCTGACAGACAGACATCACTTCGAAACCAGCCTTTTCTGAACCAGAAGACACGAAAATGGATATTTTCGCAAAGATCTGGAGCTCCAAATAATTATGATTGTTAAAATAGGTTCTGCAACTCAAGCACGTAGAAGTCATTTGATAGTATTGTCAGCGACACCATTGCAAATGCTTAGTAAACTATGTTAGTAACATATATTGCACTGATGCTTTGATTGTTCTTGAATGGGACAGTCTGAATAAATTAAAATTCACCTTTGCCCCGACGTTGGGCGACATAAATTTGAAAAGGCTTCCCTATCCTCTGGTGTCTGTTTGTAATTATTTATTTATTTTGGTATAAAAATAATATAAGTTCAAATTACGGGCAAATTCCAAGTACACACACAATTCTCAGTTTTGATATTTTTATACTGTGCTCAAACTTGGCCTGTCAGTAAATTAAGGCTGGTTAAAATGGAACTGTAATAATTAATCGCACAAATAAAATGTTTTATTTAACTGCAATACCAATTACGCTAGCTCTCGGCAAACACAATTCTCATCTTATGGGTTGAGTTCATAAACGGACTATTCTCAAATTGTAGGTCATTTGTTTCAACGTAGCTCGTTTGCTCGTTATTAGTAGATAAAATTCACAATCTCGTAAATTGACAGATGAACATAAAATGGTTTTTTCGTACAACGTGAAATTGAACGTTTAAAATTATGAAATACAGTGAAAACGCGTCAGATAAATTATTTGAATATTCTCGCTTGGCAACTAATAAGACATCGCCTTGATTGTTTCTCAGGATGACGTCAACCTTTCCTTGATTGTTTGCACGCCGATCTTTCAACTGTTTCTGATGCTCGATTCTGGCCGATTTCGCCAAAACCTGGTGACGCCGCCCGATTTTTGAAAACCACGAAGTAATTGGACTTTTGGGGAAACGCTAGGCCTTTTCGGCAAGGTTTAATTTTTGATTTAAGTCGTTTTCCCGAACGCTGACACTTAAATTGCAGGCAAATTCCTACTTCGTTATATTCTTCTACGCTGGCTTCGGAGCTAGTCGCAGTGACGCCGCCGGAATATCTCAGGCTGTAGCCGCTCCCCTTGGTGCCGATGTTGACGCCGACGTTATTGCAGCCCTGGAATATGATCCCGATCGCTGACCTCTGAGTTCCGATGGTAATTTTGGCCGTAGTCCAAGATCCTAATTTGGAGTTGGACGGCTCCCGATATTCTCGGAGGTGACTTTTGCAAAATGTAAATTTTTCGTTGCGGAAACTGCTGCAAACGTTAGCACCACTTTTTATATTTCAAAATACTCATTTATTGTTGTAAAACATTAATTAAATGTGGAGCACAAATTTAACAACCTTTCAATTAATTTAATTCAATTGTTCTCTTCTTAATGACAAAAAAGCATCATGTTGCTAAGATACGGCGTTATTCTACTATTAATTGAAAATTAGGTTTGATAATATTTACCACAAATAGAAAAAAGTTTGATTACATAGCTTACAATCTAGCATTTTCCTAAAATCTAAAATATTGTCATTTTGCTTATAACTAATATTGCTCCATAGCGTTGCACTCACAAACGTTTTTAATTTCACTGCTCTGCTTTTGCACTATATTTATAATTATTAAAGCACTCATTTTTGAGTTCCGCACTTTTAACGTCGCTTGCTTCTTTCCTGTTGCCTCCATTTAGGAATTGCTCTTTGCAAATTTTTTAAATTTTCCTTCATCTTGCTTTACGCTTCAGCTTGCTCACAATTTTCACAGACATTTGCTTTTATTGATAACTACGCTCTTTTTATGCACGTAACAACCTTTTTGTGTCAATTACTTTCGTTCAATCTGGCTTTACATGTGCACAAACCTATCATTTTAATTATATTACTTTATTCACAAGCTCAATTTAAACCCTCTGAAATGTGCTTTGCCTTTGCGTGCCTTTGTCCGACTAATTACTGTTTCTCGCATCTCATAATCAATGTATTTAATATTTTAATTTTTGTTTAAAATTGCAATTATATAAAATATCCTAACTCTGTGCTTTATTGATTTGGTTAAATATTTTGTATTGCAAACAGAGCCAAGTTGTGGCCTTAATACCATTTCAATATTTACCGATTTCAGGATATGAAGTCTTTGTTTACATATACAAAAGTAGACCGATAAAATGTCATAACTGTATTTGTACGGTAATATTACTTTATCGACAAACTTTAAAGCAAGCCACGAATGTTATGAAGCATAATATTCCTAGATATGTCAATAGATATTACCTAAGTAGAAGATAAAGAGTAATAAATATATATTTTTCCAGTTTAGCTCAATTTTTATTTAAAATAAAATCGCACCTTCTACGTATTTCACTGTATTTGCGGGCTTCAGAAGAATCCCCAATTTGAAAAACACTAGGTCAAAATACATTTGAAACCCATATTTTTTTAAATTTTATTTTGATGGAAAACATACAGCTAGCATATATAGATAAATATAATCAGTAATAACTATTAGCCATTTCACAGTTTTCGCCCATGTTATAATTAGGGTTGCCAACTCTGTTATTTTCACCCGAAGACTTCGTTTTTGGTACTTCGGGCTTCGGGTTTTCAATAAAATTGTTCGGGTTAACTAAAGAATTGCGAAAAATTTGAATTATATGTAAAAGCTTCGGAGCAAAAGTCATTGGCAGAAAGTGCCCAAAAAGACGAAAAATATAACTGTAGTAAATAATATTTAACATTTTTTCAGAAAAATGTAGTTTCGTAATAGTTACGTAGCTTCTAAGATGGATTTTATTTTATGGAATGTAAAAAGTAGTTTTGCTTTTTAATTTCTGATTTAGAAAGGCCTAGAATTATGTTATATGTAACGGACCAGCTGGATCCCTAGCCGATAACGTTTATTTTCATGCTTAAATATAGAAGCCAAGTTTTATTATTAGATATAGTATTGTATTTTATTTAACCAAATTTTCGCAAAGCCGTCCCTGCGCTGTGTATTGTGAATTTCGGTTTTTGTGATTGCAGCAAGAACCACACGATATGCGCGGGATGCTAGGATTTTCAACTCAAATTTAGCCAAGACGACGCCAAAGTAGTGGATTTGTTCGACTCGAAAGTATAGTACGTGAATTCGCCCAGGATGATATAAGTTAATTCGAAGCGGCCGAAAGATCCTGCCAGCCAAAGTTTGCTGCAAATAGTGCTAAAGTGCAACGAGCCACTATTTGTAAATTCCTAAAATGCATTTTGCGAGTGTACATATAAGTACACCAATTCTGCTATATTTAAAGGCTCATCTAAAGCATCCATTTTGAGAAGTGCTAACTCAACTGTTCTTACAAGCATCCCAGCAACATATGTGCCAGAAACGGGTGGTGCAATCGAGGCGTGCCGTTTCCAAGAGTATGCAGCAGCCAGTTCCAAGTAAAATGTTTTTATGTCAATGCGATAAGGTTGCGTTTAACTGTGGCCTTTTTCAAAAGCGAAGGAATGTGTTTTATCAGCGAATAATATGTGTGCATCTTTCTCGTGAATTTGAAAAGGGCCAGACTCAAATAAGTATCAGCTTCAGGCAATTTTAACATTGCGGTAAAGACATTTTGACATTTGCGGTCTTTTAAAATACAAGAATTTCAATGTTTTTTTTATGAGGTTTTACTTCGTTCATATATGTTCTGCAACATGCCGGCGAGTAGCCTTAAGCTATATCGCAAGTACGTTGGTTAAAAAGTTAATGTTATTTTCTTTTATTTTTTTTGTGTTTTTATTTGTGTTTTGAAATCATTAGATAAAGTAAAAAATCGGCTGTTCTTGTGCATTGCTTAAAGTTAGATTTTATTCCGACCAACACAACAAGAGAGAACTACATTCCTGTCTGGCAGGCAATGATTTTTCATAAGCTACTAACTGAGATGTTTAGAGAGTTTCACGTTTATTGAGCTAGCTAAGGGATAAAAATAGCAAATAATTATTTAAATATTAAAGCGTACGAGACGCCTTGTTCAAATTTAATGTATCCACTGAAGGATAAACAAATGTCGCATTTCATATACTACTTGAAAAATAATTTTTGGAGTAATAGCTTTATAATGTGAGAAAACTATTGCACATTGATCTATTTTATTAATTTTATTCCTCTGGTTTTCTTCCCCCAACATATTTGAGAATAAAAAAATGAAACTCTTCAACAACCGAGTTTTGAAAATGCCTGCGGCAAAATTCCATTACTATTAAGATGAAAATTAATTGATTTAAATAAAAAACCACTAGCCATGTTTAATCCAGTTGGACAAATCTCAAAAAGCTTTCCTCAATCTCATTTAACAATAATTATAAAAACAACAACCCGGGTATGCTGGCGAGCGTATTCAAAATTCTATTTTTAGCAAAGCGAATATTTTGCTGAGACAGACGCCCACGCACTATTGCATTAAGGTCCTTGTAACAGTATGACACCCACAGAAAAATCAATACGTCGAGCGCCAAAGCGGGGCTTACGTCGATTTGGACGCAACAAGTGTATGTAAAAAGCTCCACTTAACACCTAATTGATTGACGCAGTTGTTTACAACTTATATAATTACGCTGCATAATTACATCGCACTGTCGCGAAAACTAAAATCGTGTCATTAGGACCCTAATCAGCCCTTCAAGACGACAATCCGCCTTAATTAATTCGTTAAGCTCCATTTTTAATTTCTACGGAACTACAGCAGGCTGAAAGTGGTTCGAAACTTATAACAAGAAGCTAACTGGAGCTTTTTGAAAGATCGTAAATGTCGAATTTAGCGCCCGATGAAAGGCGCCTCGATTTGCCGTGGAAAGTTTCTTTGGCGCTTGGGAAAATGTCATCAACTAAAAGGCTCTTTTACTTCTTTATTTGAAAATACTTAAAAGTACTTCTGAATATCTGAATGGAGCGATGAGGTTGACGATTTGAGTTTGGGGAAAACAATTTCCCAGCTTAAAAGCACGTTTGAAAAGCAGAGGGGGAAAAAAGGAAATATTTACACGTTTTGAGAATGAGTTTAATTGCAGTGAGAAAAAACTTAATATAACGGGAGGTAATGGGATTATTTTAAATAATAACCAGTACTAATCAATAATTCAAACAGCATCCCAACAGCGTAATATTATTGTATCAGAAATTCAATAGAGCGACTGATGTTAGCTAACAACTATACAAATTTCCCATTTTCAAATGAAACAAAACGAACGTAGGTTTGGTGCACAAACAGTTGTAGTAATTAAATTTATCCAGCCTAAGTAAGGTTCAGATCACGCCACGGGCAATTTCAGAAGCTGCCGTCGTATTGTGTACACGATCACAGCCAAATAAAAGATGTCTGGACACTCAAAGAAAATTTACCGTTTGTCATTTCAGAAAATACGTATGAGCTGGCGAAGTAGTTCCTATCATAAAAGTTAGCCTGTTGCTAGTAGTAAATCTTAGTGGATGCTTCTCTTCCTTTGTTCTTTAAGGGTTTAACATTAATAATTTTTGATTAACAATACCAGCTCTACATAATTTCTTGAGTATTTTAACATGCAAATTCCGGGATTAGACCGTGTTATTGTTGAAAAAGAAGAAATTAACTATTCGCCAATTTTCATAAAGGGCCGCATCATAAGAAAAACAAAAAAGCACGTTATCTCAACAGATTAACCACTCGAAATTCTTTTGTAAGGCTGAGGAATAGAAGAGCACTCAACGTGTCAACCACGCCAGAGTCGCAACTCTTTTACTAATAGGAAAAAAGAATAAAAAATTTATAGCCAAGGGTCGTCGCGGTTGAGTGAAGAGGGCCCTAGATTGAGATTGTTGATGTGTTTTCTCAATGCCTTAGCGAAAAGGTATTCGCCGATGTACACAGCCTTATAGAAGCAATGAACCCTGTAGACACCTTTCGATGACATAATTTTCCCTAATTTATCCTTAGAGGAAGGGCGATTTCGTGTAATCTTGCTCAAAGGTTTCAACACTGTTTTGATGTTTTGTTTTTGTTAAGGATCTCTATGTAATTGCTAACTTGCTCGACATGGGAAAGATAGTCGTGTTTAACTAACCTATAGTTTGCATTTGATCGTATCACCGGAATTTGTTTATCTGACTAATAGGTTCCATTGATTTTTTAAGTAATTTAAATTATTTAACGCTGTTTCACACTATAATTTGTTGTTCCGCAGGATTGCTCGATGTCTTGCTTTGAGTTTCTTCATTTCTTATTTAATAGTGGGAATGTCTTATAAACGCTCCTAGAACATTCCTTAAAAGTTTGAATTTGATTTATGTTGGTGTTACTTGTGCAACCACAAAGCTGAATGTCTGAAACCCAAGGTGTTTTTGAAATTTTTTTGGTTGCGAAATTAACATGTATTGACTTTTTTCTATTCTTCACGTTTTAGTACAGGAGTTTAGTACATTACTTGCAGTTTTTAGTTTGTATGTTGTCTTTTCCTTTGCAGTTTCAGCCGCTTGACTTGCTAGAATGACTGTATCATCAGCAAATGTTGCTAATGTTACTCCTTCGGGTTTGGAAATGCCATATGTGCATATCAGGTAAATAACTGGTTACAATACATTTCTTTACGGCACACATACTGTGATTTAATTTATTGAAGAACACTCGTTCAATTGCTTTATGCACAGTTTTGTGGTTTTAAAATTTAATAATTTCCAGTTATCCTTCTGGCAACATACCCTGTCAAAGGTCTGCTGACATTGAGAATATTATAGAGCACACCTTTTTCTCTGTATAATTATCCGCGTTAATCTATGGTCGAATGTGTTTTCCTAAACCTAAATTCTCTTCTTACAATAATATCTCTTTAATGGAATGTTTTCAATATTTCAGATACTATTGGTAGTAGCAAAATTCGTCTGTAGGATGTATTTCTTGCTCTACGGTTTCTGGTGAAAAATAATCTGGAATATGTTTCAACATTATTTAGATTAGGCAGCTTGACGATACTTTTTTCTGGTTAGTGGCTTCAATGTTGATCTATTTATTGAACCATAATATCGAAGTTTCACTGGGTTGATAGAACCAGATTAACTATTTCATTAATCCTGGTCTAAGAAAACGTAAGTAAATATGATTCTATTCTTTTATAATTTAAACTTTGTGAAAAGAAGAAATTTGGGAAAAACGCTCAAAAAACGTTTAACATAAAAAGGTGGCCTACTTTGTTTAGTTGGGAGGGGAGCTGGCTGTAGGATGACAGAAGAGGCTCGCTGGCCATAGTAAATATAAAAATGTGCATTGGAGGTATGGAGACAAATTCGTGTAGTTTATACTAGACGTCACCTGCTGTGTCTACAGGCGATGGGAAATTCGCACCAGTGTGATTGCCCTCAGCTTCCAGATGCGACTTTGCATCGAAATTTCTGAAATTCTAAGCTTACTTTTAAAATTTGCGTAACTGCATTGCGCTTCGCAAATAAGCTGCACAGCTTTAAATGTGAGAGCTATATTAACATAATATGTAAATATTCATTTATTGCTAGTCGCAGCTGAAAGCTGCCATTGCAACAAGCAAATCTAAAAATTTTACCTGTTTCTCATGTTGTGCGATAATCGTGATACGACTCCACAAGAAAAATAAAATAATTAGCCTGATGACAAGTCAGCAGCATATGGATTAAGGCGTTGCTGCACTCCCTACGGGGATTCACTCAAAACTTAAGTCGACCGAAAGCAATCAATTCTTAAATAATTCATAACATGCATCGCTGAACCAGTAGAACATATTGAACATAATTAGTTTTTGTAAAGCTACTTTTAAATGAAATTGCAAATGTGGTACATTGTTGAAAGGCTTCTTTATTGTAGTTCTCAACTCTTTGATGCAATTTATATTCGTCCATTAAAAAATATTGTTTTAGGCGCTTTGTGTAATAATTCGATTATAACGAATTTTTAGAGCCAACTGGAATTTGTTTTGAATGCCTTATTCGATTGTTAGTGACTGTGCGTAAGTCATGGCATACTTTAGATAAACATACATTTTTTAAATTATAAAATACTAAGTTCAAATATTTTAGTTTAGGCATGCTACAATAAAAAATGTTAGCGCTACTTTTGTGTATCTAACAATATACGGGTTGATCCATTTAAATACGAACGTAATGTACGTACCACTACGCAAGCATAGGAAGCCGTGATTAAAATTGGGTCATGACTATTTGTAGGCTGTGTAGTAGTAGTTCAAACAAAACAGAAGCTAACTACAGTGCTACACTGGCGCGGTTTTGTGCTGAAGGCGTGGATGTTTCTGTCGAAATTAATTCAGGAGGGACGTTAGTAGATAAATATTATGATTATCATCGCAAGAGATGAATGATGTTCACTAATCCAGAAATTAAGACCTCGGAAAAGGGAGGTCGTTCAAGTCGGTAAAGCTGTGGACTTACCTAGACGTGAGGTTTAATTGACTCCCGCAGATGTTCGCCGGCATGATAGAGATGTCGAAATTCGACCAGGGGCACGAGTGAAACTCGGGGATGTTTGTCGGAACAACAGAGAAGCTGGATATTTATTTGTGGTATGAATGCCCCTCGGAGTTATTCGTCGGGAAGGCAGGTATGCGAGAAATTTGATCTGGAGCGATTCTGAGAAGGTATTGTAGAGCGACTACAGCAGTTCTTTGGCGTTCGGCGAGTAGTACCCGTTGGGACGAGTTGGATGAAGATATTTAAGCGGATCGATGATTATTACCATTTTGATTAAAATCGATTATTTGCTCTAATACTAATTAACTTCAGTGAATTCGCAACGTTTATCGTTAGTTCAATTATGTTACCATTCGCTTTCCTTCTTCCCGAAACAAGGGCCTTCTCTACAATGGGCGTTTCTGCTATGACCAACATAAAGAGCTCTAAATAGCGTCCACGGAAGCCAAGCAGCCAGTTTGTTCTAGATATTATACGGGACTGAGGGATGGATGCAAGCAGATTGTGTCATGCACTTGCAAGTTGACTTTCCATCGATCATTTCTGCGTCGCTTAAGGTCCCATTTTTCTTATGCAAGTCTTCCGACGAACATCTCCGAGGGACACCCATGCCACAAGTATAGATCCAGCATCTCTGTCGTTGCGAAGTGCCTGATCAAATTCCCGCATCTCTATCGTTTCGACAAACATCTCCGAGAGTCAATTGAGTTTCAGGTCTGGAGGGAGCAATGCCATTCCATCAGATGTACCTCCTCTGAACTTTGCTACTTTAAGTTACAGGCTTGCTGCGCCTTCAAGTCGGAATTGTTGACACACCGAAATAAACACATTTTCTGCCTTTTGTGGATAGATTCTACAGAGCTTGCAGTTTTTGTATATTTATACTTTTTTTGTTACCCCCTTACTTACACATATAATTAGAAGTAAATTGGATATTATTAGCATACAGAGTGTTTCAAAATTGCACGGAGCAAATAGTATAAGGGCGTTATTCTGCATAAAAAAATAAGAGAAGACTCTGATAAACATATGTCCTAAAATAATTTATTTCAAAGATATCCTTGATCAAAGTATTAAAAATAGCATTCCGTTTTCCAAACGTAGGCTGGTGCTTCGTTCCAACGTGTTTTGCTTACATACAATATGTGGGCGTTGTTTAATAATAATAAGTATGCGTTCCAAAATAAATTATTTCAAGTTTTTTTTCTTTAGTAAAATTTATAGTGACTGTTTGAAGTAATATCTTTCTTCTGAGACACTCATACATACAGATAATGAAAACCAAATACCAGCCTACTAAATATAAGCTTTTTAAAAACGAATTTCTATCTTTAATTCTTTAATCAAGGATATCTTTGAGATGAATTATTTTAGGAAATATGTTTATTAGAGTTTTTCTCCTATTTTTTGATGCAGAATAGCGCTATTATATTTGTTTCGCGCTATTTTGAAACACACTGTATATTTGTGTATTACTTGAATGATTGCTTCACGCACATCAACTTGAGCTCGAATATGGTTAGTATGCAGGTTAGATTGTGACTAGCCTACTAGGTTTGATAAAGCATAGCTAGTAACCGTGACGTGACCTTAGGGTCATTTTCCCCATGTAGTAATAAGCTGTAGAGCTGTTATTGTTTGTACACTGTGTTTGGTGGTACTCTGTACCATTGTATGCAAGTGATCTTATGAGCGATTTAAACATAGCAGGTGGAGGCACAGAAAATGAACAGCTTTACCAACTTCAACGACCACCCTTTTCTAAGGTAATTGCATTCTGCATTAGGAGTAGCGTTTATCTCTTGCGATGATAATCGTAATCCAGTGACGCCCGAATAATAATATTTACCTATTTTAATGTCTCTCCTGAATTGATTTAGATAGAAACACCCACGCCTTCAGAGCAGAACCGCGCTCGTGTCGCACTGTAGCTATCTGTTGCTCTCCGAGGTACCCTTTTATATTTACTCTAGCCAGCGAGTCGCTTCTTACATCATACAGCCTCCCTCCCTTCCCACTGGACTAAGTGGACCATTTTTTATGTTAACGGTAAACTTTTTTCGGTTGTTTAAAGAAATAATGAAGAATTAAAGGGTCAAATCAGACCACACGTTTTTTTTTTTGTAAATTTAGGTACTTTTACAGTAAGATTTGTCAATCAATACCTCACCATGCAACCATGCAACTCCTCTTCCTCAAATTTCTGATTTTCGTAGTCCCGAAAAACCGAAACAATTCTAAAATAGAAATCTACATAATGCTCGACCGCCCAGTACCTATATTTTTTTCGAGTAAATAATACATTTACAGCATCAAGTCAAACATTAATTCCACAGCTTTGGTATGTTTACCCTAAAAACGCTAAAATAACTAAAAAGTTTATCATCGTGTTTTAGTTTTACAGTTAGAAACGGTGACGAACTTTTACCGACACCTACGTACAAGCTTACCAATCCATATCATTCGAATAACTTTTTCACTTTTTCGTTTAAGCCTACACTGAAAATGCAGAACGGCTTGTCAGTTTCTCGATCCCTTAATAAAACCTATTGTATAGGTCCTTATCTTATAGCTTTGCAGTTGAAAACTTTATCTCCAGTAAATACTCGTACATTTAGAATTTCAGAGTGATCGCTGTAAGGGGCTTTGTTTCACTTTTAGAATTAAAAATTCAGAACGAAATCGTTATGAAAGGCCCCGAAGCAAAACGAGCCCCAAAATTTAAAATGGTTGCATCAGTATTTCGAAACAATGTTACATGCGCTTGCGGGAAATGTCAAAATCTTGTTTAGCATAGCCAACGCTACATGGATTACAGCTGAACCTTTTGTCCACGACAGATTTGTTCCGATCTACTATTCATACAACCCGAACAAAGGACAAGGTAAAAATAAAGGCGTTGTTGGATATCCCAAAATGCGTGGGAGGTTAGTAAAGAGTGTTTGTTTCCCTTCTGAAAGGAGACCGACGCTCGTGTTTTGCATATAGCGTGATAATTAAAAGCTCCGCGCTGACACCTGCCCACTGACAATAATTTTATGCTCTGTTCTTGTAAATGCAAATAAACCTCTCGGTTGAAACCAAATTACTGTATAAGAGATAAAAAATGAATCATGCAAGTTAAAGTGCTAATTCATGCATAGCATGCATCTTTCAAAAACAAAGATTTAATGATAATCAATACCTCATCTACTTGATGTCACATGATGCAAGACAATTTTTGTATGTAATTAGACAGTAGTCGCTCGTTTGTTTGTTAAAGTTTAATACGGCAGTGTAAAAGAGATTTAAAATGCCACAACATGCCAAAAGATTGCCCATGGTACGGTAAAAGGGAAATAATTTACTCTATTTATATTCCTTTGCTTCGCGAATATTAAAACAGGGTCCCACAGGAAAATCCGGGAAATTAATAAACCCCTCCTATTCATATAAACTTGGAGATAAAGTGTAAAGCTATTTGAAACGACAAGGACTTTTCCTGGCTTAAAAAAGATTGACCAGCTTAGTCAAAACTTATTAAATTTCAAAAAATGCATTATGCTTTGCCTGAAAAGAGCACTGTCTGTTTCCAGCTTTATAAGCAATAAATAACACATTAAATAAAATGTTACGATAATATTTAGAACGAACAATATAGTGCAGATTTACTTGTGTGCACTATTTAACCTGGTTAGTGACGTCAAGCAGGTAAACGTAACCTACGTGAGATAGCGCGATCTACAACTTACAATTTTTATTCGCTTCAAACAGCCCTATAGTTGCGCTGAATGTATATTAAATAAAACAAGGCAAAAAGACTTAAACTATTCGCTGAAGGCGATTGTGATACAAACATTTCGAAAATATTTACTAGTAGATATCCAGACTTTGTACAAGAATACATAGAGGAGGACAGAAGAAGAAGAAGAAGAAATATTGCAAACATGCAAATCCAAAGTAGTTTTAAGGTGAAATGTCCTATGAGATTATCTTAAGAGATGCGGTAGGTATGTTAAGGATACTTCGAGAATGGCTCACTAGGCTCATTATTCTGCCGATGTCGAGACACCCACCTAACGGGAATTGGAAGCTGAGTACGAGGTTCTGCTAATAAGATCGACCACCAACTATGTTGTTTCTTCAACTCTCACTCACAGAAAGACACAAGTCCTTTGCATGTTTAAAATCAGTTCGCGTTAGTTTCCTACGGTACAATACTGCTTGAGAAACCGATAAAGAATGCTTTTCAAGAATGGTGTCATGTGTTCATCACAGCGACGCTGAGGAAAATAGGGATTAATACAGTACAAGTACAAGGAATTGACAATATTGGTCAGAAATTAAGCACAAAATCTACGACAATCTACGGTTATAGATGTTGTTTTTCAAGATTGTGATAACTAAAATATTAAAATCACTTCGACCAAAAAGCACAATATCTGATGAACTATATATTGCCACTCTGAAGGACAGGAAGAGACAGACGTCTGAGAAGTTCTATTGAGATGTTTTTCTGCTCGAATACGTTACCCTAGAAAATTCAATTGTACAAAGTTTATTTATTTTTTAATTTAAAATTCTATTATTTTACTGTAGTGTATCTTCTGAACTGCAAAAATCAAAAACTTAACATATATTGCGATGAATAGATTGTAACAAGTTTAATTATTTTAGGTACGAAATTAATATAAGTTAAAATCAAGGGCAAATCCAATACACATAATTCTCAGATTATATTTTTATACTGTGCTCAAACTTTGCCTGTCAGTGCTATAAGGCTAGTTAAAACAAAATGTAATAATTAATTATACAAATCAAATCGTTGAATGCCACTCTTTCTATTTTATTTAACTGCAATAACAAATACGCTAGCTCTCGGCAAACACAAAAACTGCTTATCTCAAGTTTAGGTTCAGAATTTCACTATATTCTCAAATTTCTCAACGTAGCTCATTTGCTAATTCTTAGTAGATAATTCACAACCTCGTAAATTGACAGATGAACACAAGATGGTTTGTTCGTATAGCGTGTATTTGAACGTTTAAAATCGTGAAATAATGTGAGAAAGCGTCAGGTAAAAAATTCCGCTCAGCAACCATTAACTAGCCTTTATTGTTATTTTAGAATGACGTAGACCCACGCCAACATTCACTTGTTTAAATGATGCTTGATTCTGGCCAATTTCGCAAAATTTACTAACGCCAAGGCTTTTATGAAAAGTACGGCGTAGCAAGACATCTGTAAAAGCGCTACGCTTTTTTAGCAAGGTTTAATCTCGTATATAAGTATTTAAATTACAAGTGGATCCTACCTGGAAAGTTTTACTCGGCGTTGCTTCGATGATCCACGCAGATAACGCTCCCGGTTTTCTGCCTCTGGCTCTGCTGGAGTCGCTCCCGTGGGTGCAGATGTTGAAAGCGACGTTCTTGCAGACCCCGCTGACGTCCTCGATCGCTGACCTCTGGATTTCGATGCTAATTTTGGTCCTAGTCGAAGATCAGAAACTCCAGGTGCTCGGCTGCCGATGTCCACTCGAAGTCGGATTGGACAAATGTAAATTTTTTCGTTGCGGAACTTCCCATAAACGATAGTAAAACTGCTCGGACACTTATAATAACGGTAATAAAATGGCCAATTTTTTATCTTTGTAATACCCTTTTATTATCATAAAACATTAGTTAAATATTGAGCACAAATTCGACAAACTACATTAATTTCTATTTTCATTTGTTCTTCTTTGTTAATAACAAAAAAGCATCAGATTGCTATGATACGGTGTTGAAAATTAGTTTTGATAATACATAAATTACAAATTTAACATTTTCTTAAACCTAAAATACTGTCTTTTGCTTATAACTAGTATTGTTTTTTAGCGTTGCACTCACAAACGTTTTTAATTTCACTGCTCTGCTCTTTTGCACTTTGTTTTTAATTATTAACGCACTGATATTTGAGTCCACTTTTCACGTCGCTTGCTTTTCTTCTGTTGCCTACATTGAGGATCGCTCTTTGAAATTTTCTAGATTATCCTTATCTTCAATTATCCTTCGGATTACTTACAGTTTTCACAGTCCTTTGCTTTTATTGTTAACTACGCTGATTTATATGCACACAACAACCTTTTGTGTCAATTGCTTTCATTTGGTCTGGCTTTACATGTGCACAAACCTATTATTTTAAATATATTACTTTATTCAAAAACCAAATTCACACCTTCTGAAATATGCTTTGCTTTTCCGTGCCTTTATTCGACTAATTACTACTTCTCGCATCTCACTACCAATGCATTTAATACTTTTATTATTGTTTCAAATTGCAATTATATAAAATATCCTAACTCTGTGCTTTGGTTAAACATTTTGCACTGCAAACAGAGCCAAATTGTGGGATTAATACCATTTCAATATGTACATCTTCTACATCTTTAGATAGAAGCTGAACGTCTAGCATTTTCCGGATCTACTACATTTTTGAGAACATTTTGAAGTGTTTCGTGAATGACCTTTTCCACTGTCGTGGTTGTTTATCGCACCATGTTTCGGGAGTTTAAAGTCTACTCCCGTCCTCAGGTGAATAAACTCTTGGTTAGTCTTGAGAAGGACTAATTTATGTACTTCTTTTTCACGTACACTCGTGCCTACACCGGGGTTTGAACTCGGGAGGGGCCACTGATCGCTTGTGCTTACGAGTCCGTCACTCTTAGCACTAGGCCACCAGCGCGGCAATATATTTTAGTTATAAACGTATACAAGGTGATTCACGAGGAATGGGCCTGACCAAATTCTCGATGCAACCAACATTACATTTTCATGGGCTCATTATTCTTCATAAATCACCCTGTATATATGTTACCGGTGTATGCATAGTAGACTATTTTTGTAATTCTCTGCGCTAGTCTGCCTAATTGGTTCTTCTGCCAACGCTATGTATGTAGCTTCTTTCAGCTTCCTATGGAACTTGTTTTCTTCTTTAGCCACGATTGATGCGTGATCCCATTGTATGTGGCAGTCTTCTTTCCAGACATGTTCTGCAATCTTGGATTTGGTGATTTCGCCCTTTCTAATAGCCTTGCTGTGTTCCGATAATCTCACTCGCAGGGGTCGTGTTTCCCCTATGGATTGTCTTCCACACTCGCACGGCACACCATAGATGCAGTTCTTTGAACTCTGGTCTTCGTTATGAGGCTTGGTATGCGTCATCATGCCTCTCAGAGTTGTTGTAAACTTGAACGCAGTTCTTATGTTGAATCTGTTTCCGATTCTTCTTAGTTTATCGGAAACTCCTCGGTATTACGGCCGTGGTTGTCGGCTCCTTTTTTTTTCATTCTCTGTCGGTGTTGTACTTTAGTGCATCTCTTCTAATGTTTGGTTCAGAGTTCTTTGTGGGTAGCCATTAGCTTGCAGCGTTTCTGTGATTATATTAATTTTCCGTTTAAGATCTTCATCCTCCGAGCATATGATCTTGGTTCGGCTATATAGGCATATTGCGACGCCACTTTTCACGCTATTGTGGTGGTTCGAATCGTAGTATGGTATCTCTCTGTATGGGTTGGTTTTCGATATACCTTTGTTTGTACTGTTTCGCCATTCTTCTGGATTAGCTAGTACGTCTAGGAGTGGGAGTTTGTCTTTCGATTCTATTTCGATCGTAAACTTAATTGGTCGAGCTTGATTATTGAGATGTTCCAGGAAGCCGTCCAGCGTCTGTCTTCCATGGGACCATATTACGAACGTACCATCTACGTATCGCAGCCATAGCACTGATAATGTATGCTTTCAAGAGAGATTTCAAAATTTTTGCAGTGCAGTCAGATTTCTAAAAATAAAGTGGCAGTCTAAAACAACGTAGCACTTGAAACGTTCAAACAAAAAAGTTTGCCACCTGGGAGGTTAGTCCTAGAATTTAATTTTAATTCGTCTTTATTTTTATAGGAATAAAGTTAAAGTAATCACGATTCAGGTTCTTCAAATGTATTTGTATTGAAACATTGAAATGGAAACTGGATGCACAAATCGGTGTCTGCTTTATAACCTATTGTTTTTAAACGTTACTTTAAAAGTGTTCTCTTCAATAAATATTTAAATGTGATTTTGAATATTTTTTCCGAAACTAAACCTTAGTATTCTCCGATTTAGTTGTAGTTGTGTAGCAATTATATTTCCCAAGTGGCCAAAATGTTTTCTAAAGAAAGCAAAGCCCAACCTGTGGTTGCATAGGTGTAGGTGGATTGTGTATTTCGTAATGAAACGTTAGCCTACAATAGAACACCAGTAGAAGAAAAAACTTTATTTGGATTGCCCTTGAGACTAATTGTTACCGCAAACCCGGGATTGTAAGGGAGCTTGAAAGACGAACAGGAATGCCAGATTTTGTGCTATCCAATCTTAAGAGAATTGTATTACAATCTGCCCCCTATAATGAATTTTGGATATATAGGTCTTACGTTACACTGCCGGACTGATGCGATGTGACTCTCCCTAATTAAGCTTAATAGGGAACTAACACTACGCAAACAAAAAAATCTTAGAAAATACAAGAATAGTCGAAGCAACTAAAATGCAAAGGGCATACGGGAAGGTAGTTGGACTGTCGTAAAGCAAGAATTTAGTTCCACTTTAAAATTAAAACTTTAATCGGTTAGCAAAACGCTCGTAAAGCTAAAGATATGATAATGCAAAATTACAGTAAACATAGGCGAGAAGGGACGACTATAAAGTCATCTTTAATGTGTAGTTGATTTGAATGCTTTCCTAGTCTGATATTCGAATTGCAACACAGCAAAAAATTTCAAATCTTTCTTGAACCATAAATTACCAATGCAAATTGGGCGTTTAGTTTTTGATTTACCATTGTCTAGATACTCAACAAGCGTTAAAAGGAAAATAATATTGTAGATTTATATTCTATTATTGTGCAGAAATCATCAGAATATTTGTATGATTTTGATTTGTCAATGTAGTTTTCTAAGGAAAGCAAATGAAGAACGTAATGTATATCTTTGAACAATTGCATTTTCTGAGAGTAACGTACTGGAGAGGAAAAAATCTCAAAAGAACTTTTGAGGCGTCTCTTTCTGTTCTTTAGAGTGGCAATATATAGTTCATAAAATATTACTTTTTTTGGTGGTAGCAATTCCAGTAGTTGTAGTTATCACAAACTAGAAAAACAGCGTCTATAACTCTGTTGTAGATACTTAATTTGTGATCATTATTGTCGATTTCTTATACTTGTACAGCACTAACCTCTACTTATTCTCAGAATCAGAGTAATGCAACCATGTCACCATTTGTAAAGCAGTATTGTATGGTAGGAACCCACCGTGAACTAATCTTAAACATGCAAGGACGACCCGTGTTTTTCTGTGAGTGAAAGTTGAGAAACAAATGTGATTAGTGAACGATCATGTTAGCACTCAGCTTCCCGCTAAGTTGACTCTGCGAAATCGGCGGTTTAATGAGACTAGTGAGCCATCCTCGAAGTGTCTTTGACGAACCTACCGCATCTCTTGAGATAATCTGATAGGGCATTTCAACCTAGAACTGCTTGATTTGCCTGTCTGCAATGTTTCTTTGCCGCCATCGCATACACTCTTAGGCAGCGATCCTTTTCACTTCCTCTTACTTAGATGCATTTTTACGATAGCTGAGGACAAACCTCGGAATCTCGAAAGACGGACAATGCTTGCTGGGCGCTTTCAACTTAGTCTAATAATTTATGTAATCGGAGCTATTTGAATTATGTAAGACAGTAGCAAGATCGCCTTCAGCGAATGGTTTAGGCTTTTATTTTGCCTTGCCTTATTTAATATACATTCTGAACAACTGTAGGGCTGTTAGATGCGAATAAAAATTGTTAGTTGTAGATTGCGCCATCTCACTCACACTACGTTTCATTGTCATGTATGCGAGCTTGAAGTCACTAATTAACAGGCTTTATATGAACAGAAGGCGTTTATTAATTTCCCGGACTTCCCTGTGTCCATTTGCTACTACCTTGTTTTAATATTCTAGGAGCAAGGAAATATATAGGGTAACTTCTCCTTCCTTTACTGTGCTTCGGGTGACCACCTCTCAGATTTTCACCCTGAGTCTCAAGTTTTCTACAACGCGTCTCCGGGCTCCGGGTTTTGTAATAATTTCTACGGGTTGCACTAATTTTGTAATAATGTCTAAATATAACTTAACCGTCAATTATATAGATAAAAATAAAATACGTTTCATATAATAGCCGCAAACTACTCTTGCTATTAGCCCTTTTCTTAAATAATAGGATTATATTTCGAATTCAACCCTTTAATAGTTAAAAAGCAAAACTGCTACTTTAGATTATTTCTAGGTTCAATAGCATTCAGCAATCAGGAGAAATTTCATGTAGGTAATTAGGTACTGAATTTTTGAGTATTCGTTTTGTTTTTAATCTAATTTCATTTGATACTAGATGTAATTTACTTCTATATTTCACGTACTTTCGTGATTCTTATCTCTTGAGTCATTAATGATTAAATTTTTCTTTTCAAACCTCGTTGTTTATTATGCTCGTATTCAAATGTAAGGAATAAAAACATTGTTTTTATTTGCTTCCTTTTTGTTATCTATAAACATTCTGTATTTCTCATCGAAGAAAACCTTTTTTGCATCAAGAAGGATCTCAGGGTTTGTATAAATTTAAAGGTGGTTACCCTAACTAGAGATCCTGTATATAGTTTACTAAGAGTTGGGCAAACAGCCTGATTTGACATACATTTTTGATCCAAATTAGATATTTGACATATGTCGAACAAAGAGGTTATGGGAACCAATCTTCCTAACTTGCCTTTGATGGGAGAGTTTTCAGAGTATTGATCATTCTTAAGATCTCTAGAACCGACTATTAGGAATATACGGCCAATTTAGTTAAGATTTAGATTTGTATTTGTGAAACTATCAGTGGTAACATGTTACAAAATATGCAAAAACAAAACTTTTATCACACATGCCTTGCAAAAAGTGATCCAAACCAATCAGAATGTATCCCGCTGTTTGCCCAACTCTTAGTAACCTATATACAGGGACTCTAACCCTAACTGTGCTACAGGACCATCTTTTGGCGGCGTTTGAAATCTGTTTTATGGTGCCCTATGGAACTTTAACAAAACAAACGAGCTACTACTGTCTGAATACATATAAAAAATGTCTCGCAATATGTGACAGCAGGTAGATGAGGTATAGATTATTATTGAATCTTTGTTTTTGAAAGATTCGAGCAATGCCTGAATTAGAACATTAATTTCCATTATTTACATCTTATCGCTTATACAGTTTGATTTTTATGGCTCATTAATTCAAACTAGTAATTTGCTTTCAAATGTCAAGTTTATTTGCATTTATAAGAACAGAGCATTTTAAAATTGTCATTGGGCAGGTGTCAGTGCGAAGCTTTTAATTATCACGCTATATGTAAAACACGAGCGTCGGTGTCCTTTCAGAATGAAAACAAACGCCTCTTTACTGACCTTCCACGCATTTTAGAATATTCAACAACGCCCTTATTTTTACCTTCTCCTTTGTTCCTGTTGCATGAAAAGCAGATCGGAACAAATCTGTCCTGGATAAAAGATTCATCTGTAATCCGTGTAGCGTTGGCTATGCTAAACAAGGTTTTGATATTTCCCGCAAGCGCTTTGTGGCGTTCTGTTTCGGAATATCGATGCAACAAATTTTAACTTTATGGTCCTTTTTGCTTCGGGGCCTTACATAACGATTTCATTGCTGGTTTTTATTTCTAAAAGTGAAACGAACGAACAACGATCACTCACTTATTTGAGATAAAGTTTTCAACTGCAAAGCTATGAGATAACGAACTATGCAATAGGTTTTATTAAGGAACCGGGAAACTGACAAGCCGTTCTACATTTTCAGTGTAGGCTTAAACGAAAAAGTTTTATTCGAATGATATGGATCGGTAAGCATGTACGTAGGTGTTGGTTCGTCACCGTTTCTAACTGCCAATCAAACACGATGATAAACTTTTCAGTTTTTTAACGTTTTAGGGTAAACATACAAAAGTTGGGAAACTAATATTTGACTTGCTACTATCAATATATTATTTCCGCTAATCTTCAAAATATTGTGAAAGGTCGAGCATTGTGTATTTCTATCTTAGATTTGTTTAAATTTTTCTGGAACTAAGAAAAACAGAAATTTGAAGAAGAGGATTTCCACGGTTGCATGGTCAAATATTGACAAACATTACTATAGGTATCCAAATTAAAAACACACGAGGTCGGCTTTAACCCTCTAATTTTTCATTATTTTCGTTAAAGATAATTTATCTACAGGTCTTAGAACTACTACTTCTCCTAAAAACAATAACTGTAAATAAATTCGTGTTAGAAGTTTTACAACTTTATATAAGGTGGTCCTAAAGTACGTCCTTTCGAGTATTTTGCGTAGACAAGTTTATTTGAATCTTATTTCTAAACATCTTAGTTTCTGAAATACAGTGTGTTCGCAGTTTTTTAAGTCACAGTCACACCTATGAAATTTTATTTAAACAAAAAATAGTCAAAGCGAGTTATTAAAAAGAGCATAATTTTCTTTTGTTTTCAGTCTGTGGGCGTTCAATTTTAGATATACGTTTCTTCTACTTTCCTTAATGTTTTTCGTTGTTGTGTGCTGTTGCATGAAGAACGGTAACTACGTCACAATTGGGAATTTAACCTAGGTACGTTCCTTCCGTCGTTACGATATGCTAATGTGGAGCTAAACAAATATTCGTCGGTAATACATGCAAAGGCGCAACTGACTCTGGTTTGCGAAAGAAGATAAACACCTCCGGTAGAGCTGAAGAAACGGGAATGCTGAAACATCGAGGTGTTTCCTGAACTGGCCTAGTATGTGTGTGTGTGTGTGTGGCTGCAGTACCTGGGATCCAACCTACCTTTGTTGATAACTCATACGCTTCTCGAGCCAACCCTACTTAACGAAAAATGCAACATAAATTCGATAAGTAAAACCCAAAAGAGTAATTTAAATATGACTTAATTAAAATAACTCTCGAATCATATAAAACTTTACATGAAAAGTTGTCATAAAATTCAGTTCAAAGATCTAAACTTGTGTGCAGTTTAAGCCCCATGGGACTTACAACATTCGTGTCGCGAATGAACATAATGGAATTCTAAGTATTGAAAACACATAAAAACGTTTTTTATATAGACAGGTATTTATAGTGAATAACCAATAACAATTAGTGTAATTAATCTACATTAAACTTAATTAAGTGCTATTGTGTCCGTTCTCACTTCACACACCGTGTGTGGTACATTTTTATGTCGCACTATAACTTTACTTGATCGTAAAAATAAGTTCGAGTGAAATGTATTTTGATCCTCAATGAATCTTAAGAGTTCTTACGGTTTGTTCTCTGAATGATGTAATTTTTGGCAATGGTCCATTATGCGATTTTTTATCGGACATTTTCCACCGTCTCTCTAGCGGTGCATCAAACCCTCCATAGTTAGGTTGCTTTTAATGCAAACTTTTATGAATGAAGCCACTCAAATTGATTTGCAAACGATTCGCGAAACATTCCGAAAACAGAATTGGAAAGTATTAAAACACAAGCCGCATTATTATAGTCATAAGGCTCTTTTTATTCCGACTATTAGTGTTATATAATTATTGATTAACATGGGTAATTTTAAGTCATAACTGCTAATTTAAGCAGTAACTTGTAGGCATTATTTTGAATTTTGTATAATAAATCTCATTTCTATTTTTAAGGTAGCTAACAGTGGTGTATTCTCCGCAGCAATATATTTTTAAGATATTGTACACACCGGCGGTTTTGTTTAACACATCAGTAATGGTTTAAAAATAATTAAATTATAAAATAACAGAATTGGTTATGGTTTAATCGTTAAAAGTGTTAGCATTAGATAAAATAAAGAAGTTTCTTAATAAAATGATAAATGATATGTCAAGATAAGGGTGAAATGAGTGACAGCATTTAATTGTACAAAAGGTTTTCGTGGAAAATATTGTAAAACTCGTAATTTCACGTGGTTTCGGTTATAGTATTTTCATACTGGCCAACCGCGCTTGAAGCGGATATTGGAAACGAGGTGTCACTTTCCGTCGGACGGAGAATCCGAAGTCAATTATGACGATATAGGGATCACGCAAAACATTGCATAGTTTATTGCTTGTTAAGTACAGAGTAAGTATAGTTATTTTGCATCTATCTCAGTCTATTTCGTAATTCAATATTATAGCAACAAGTATTAAGCGAAAAACATACGGGAAGCTCGTCTTTTGAAATTCGTCACGCATTTTTGGTGTCTACTTGCGGTAGGTGACAGCCGGCGATTGGAGCCTGTCAGGCTGACAATTGTAGGAGAGGACTAACCGGCGAAGCGGGGTCATTGGATTTCTTAAGCGTCTTAGGGCTGGTCATCGAAACTACAAGTATAACAACAAAACAGCTAAGTAAATTAACTGTAATCTGATGATATTTCGCATATAACTGAAGTGAGAACAATGTGTACCCATTAGAAATATTTGGTATAAGTTAATTTGGGGTACCCGGTTCGAATATTAGTGCATTAATGAATGATTGTCCAACTTAATGAATAGAACGAGTGTTAACAATACAGTTAGCTAAAGGTATTGCTTTCTTTCATTTTCATTGAAACTTTGGGAAGGTTCAATAATTGTATTGTAGATATATACTGAAGTTATAAGTTTTTTACCTATATCAGTGTGCTTGAGTCAAATTTGTTGGCGCTCACATTTAACGTCTTAGTAATTAAAGAATTTGCCACGTCTTCACTGTAGCTAGACACGGGCGTACACTCTTATAGCGATCAATTTTTGAGTTAAAAATATAGAACGCCGACCTAAAGGTAAGTGAAAAGCTAACATAGTGCTCTGGAGACAATTTTTATGATTTTGTTTTTGATTATTTTGTTCTTTCCAGTTTCGTGTTTGCCATTCGCCGATCACTTAAGCAATTCCGATTTAACATAGTTATTTCAGTTACTATATCTTTGCGATCGGGGTAACAAAGTCTTTCCCATTCTTGGTTTTCTCGTCAGGACTTCCAGATGTCCATTTGCAGTGTACTTTTTTGCCAAAGAATGAATTCATTACTTTGAATTTTTTCTTTTCCGTTCCTTTTATTAGCTTCAAAAGCTTTTCATACATGTCTTTTCTAATTCTCTTTTACCTATATTTGAGTTAAAGTCGCCTATGCCATCTATGTTAATATGTTGTAACCGTTTTATCTCGGTGTCTGCGTGAAATTTTTCTATATTTTTTTTGGAAATGTAGAATGTTTAGAACGTGGCTTTAGTTTATAAATCCTAGGAATGTTGTCTATCGTTTCAAATTGTCTAATAATCTTAATAAAATAAGAATTGCATCTTTGCAGACAAACATTTTTCAATTATCTAGTATTGGACGAACTTTCAAATGAATGTCAACTGTGTAGTTGATCATTTTATAGTTCTTAGGCTCGGTTTATGCTGTTTGTTAAAAGTTTGTATTACATTAATTGTTATAGATCAGGGCTGTCCAACCTGTGGCCCGCGGGCCGCATGCGGCCCGCCAGGATATTTTTGCGGTCCGCGGATCGATAGATACCATACTTTCAGAAAACATGAATCTGGAATATACATTATAAATCATTGAAAACAATATAACATAGGACAAAGATACAAAAATATATCATTAGTGAAAGACACCTGTTTTTGTATTTTTTGTTAGTAGCGTTTAGTTCTTCTAGTTGTTAATTGTTGTTAATTAATGATTACTTTGATAATTCTTACCAGTCAACAAATGTCATTTTATCTAGCTTACTTATCTCTATACGTAATTTTTATATTAATTGATGTACATTTTTTCTTTTGTGGGTATCTCAAGAACGGAATGGAATAAACCTAAAGTGAATATTAATTTTGTTGTCTAGAATCACCTCTAGAACACATGGTGTAAGTTTGTGGGTTACCTCAGGGAACATCTTGTATACCTCTTTTATGTTTCAATGCTTTTTGTAATGTAACCTAAGCTTCTTGAATAAATAAGAATTAGTATTGAAATATACACGTTTTATATTTATTACAAATCACTCACAAAGTCGCATCCGACACATTTTATGATGCTGCTCTCAACTTCATCCTCAAACAGTGCCTTCGCAAGTGTCTTACTACTACAATTGTACTTCAGTAGATTTGCAGTCGTCAGTGGCAATTTGATTATGTTGATTATATGGAAGACAAAGTGGTAGGGTCATTTACAATAAAGCTCGACAAACTTCAGTTTAATAAAAACGCAATATTATATTTTTGAGACTTCTGGCACTTGAATATTCCCAAAATAGGACCAATAAGGCGATTGGAAGTGAATTTGCTACCAACCAGAGAAGCTATGAAGCTCAATATTGACCGAGTTATAAGTTCAGTGTTGTGGTCACTATGGGGTTGTGGGATAATTTCGAGCTAATATTTGTTTTGATTGTAGCGTTTGTAATTTATGTTACCTACTGTAAACTTGTTTGAAAAAATGTAACCCATCCTTGTGTATGCTATTGAAATTTAGTAGAGGGCAATACCGAACTGGAGCAAATACTACGAAACTCCCTCTCAATTTCAGTTTTATAAGCTCACACATATGACAACATTTGATATTTAGAACTTGAGGCAAAGCACCAGGCCGACCTTTAACCTTTGGATGCGCTAATAACCACGTACTGAAAGCTGAAACGAGCGCGGGGGCAGTTTATCTGTTGCAATGTGCAGCGGCGACTTTCCGGACCAGGACGTTTATGGGCAATAAAAGGAAGCGCAGATCTTATTCAATTTGCTAAGCATTTGTCGCGTTCCGATGAACTATATAATTCTTGTTTAGAAGACAACCAATGGGTAACCAGTTTTCAAACTAGTTCCTTAATGGCACCTGTGTCAGATAATGTGATTGGAGACCCTGATGCGATTATTTGGTGGAATAGCGGGCCTGTGTGTCTGCGCTGGAGCGATAAGGACCAAGGAGTTTCGATAAGGTCGACTTATACGACGCTTTACTCCAACTTGTAGCAGAGGAGTTGCGTTTCCGAGATTTACCGATTTGCTCTATGATGACGTTTGATGGATAGCGTAATGTCAATGGCTGTCCGGGTTATTACATTTTAATTTACTAGTTAGCATGTTGATTGTTTAAAATGGTAACCATTTTTCAAGATTTAGTAAACTCTCTTAAAAGTGATCTCCTAAAAGTTAAAACCAAAGAAAATGTAATATAGGAGACTATTTTTTATTCAATACTTACTGTTAAAGTTGCATTGTAAATAAAATAAGGTTTTATCTATTTATGTAACTCGCTACTGCATTGTCCACTCTTGAATCATTAACGTATCCACTTTGTCTCGACGTTGAACGATTCACTCGTGGGTAAAAGTTAACTGTATCGTCTTGTATAATAAATAACTATTTTTGGGACAAATACACCTGGTGCGTGGATTTCGCAAATGCGGAAAAACAGAAACTAAACTAAATTGCTGTAAATGTGCAGCATGGTATATGCTGTTGTGATGGATGTTCAAAACCTAGCATATTGGTACAATTATTCACAATAAAAAAAATGAAATTAAATTTTTTTTATAAAAAATTCCATTCTTATCAACAATATCGCAAAGCGGATTGAACATTATGAAGGTATCTTTTTATTCAAACTACAAAATTGCAGTGGAGATTAGAGATTTTTATAGTTTCAAGATATTAACTTAGGTCGACGTGATATTTGCGTCTTGCAACCTAGCAGCAAGTCGCGGAGTTCCGCAGCTCTGCTAGTGGATGAAGGCCCCAGTATGTCCAATAGCACCTCCTACAAGTATGTGTCTGCTTTATAAACAAGACGGACTCTTCTGGAGCATGTTTGGAGCAATAAGTTGGTTCGTAACAGCTCTAATGTCACTGGTACGTGAGTTCAGAGTCCGTGTCAGATAACAAACAAAAGCTAACCTACTGACAATACATTTTAGTGCTGCTAAACTTAAATGCGAATCACAAGCGACTTTAATTATAAATTTATTTGATTTCTCAGTACTTTCCAAATTGCAATAAAAGTTTGTTTTTTACATATTTATTGATCAATAAAGTTATAGATACTAAATAGCATTATGAATTATTCACGACGGTAAAGTTATTATTATCCACTCTTGAATCATTAACGTTTCGACTTCGTCTCGACATTAAACGATTAAATCGTGGATAAAATATATTATGCACATTATGAAGGTATATTTTTACCCAAACTACAAAGCTGCAGTCTAGATTAGAGAGTTTTATAGTTTCAAGACATTTAAATTAACTTAGTTTTTTCTCATTTTCAGTGATATAGAATTTCATGAGTTTAGTTACACAGATCACAGAAGTGCAAAGAAAAAACTATAATACTAATAATGATACAGCTCGACGGGTCTTACAGACCCATGGCTACAAATCCTTATACGACATTTTTCATTTTATTCTGATTTATCCTTCTTTTGCTACTCCTCCACACCCAATTGTAACAAGTTTTTGTCACTGCTGTCAACCATTTTCTTTAAGTCAACCTCTTCGCCCCCCCCCCCCTCCTGCTGTAAGTAATTCCTTAGTGTGTCAATTTTCAGCAAAATGTTCCAGCCATCTGAGGTTTTGTAATTGTGTAGTTCCTTGCATTGGTCCATAATTTCTCGATCTGCACCTTCTGCCTGTTCCAAATACTTTCCGCAGAATTGTCTTCTCCCAGATATTCAATCTTGTTGCTGCTTGTTTGTTAGGAATCCAGGTTTCGTACCCATACAGCACTGTTAGTCGTATTATTGTCCCATAAATCTTTAATTTTGCTTTCCTCTATAAATGCTTTGATTTTATTAATCTTATAAGGGTTCCTACTGAGCAACTGTTCTTTGCTAACTTATTATTTGTTTCTCTCTCCTATTGGCAAGTATTCTTTAATGTCAGTCATACGTACCTACTCGAATTGCGTTACTTTTTCGAAGTTGTGTTCCATGTTGTTTACTGCCTTTAACTCAATTTTGTGCAATCTGTTATTTATTAGTATTACTACCATCTTATAAACTACATATAGCAGTGCTATAACTCGGTATTGATAGCAAACTGACCTATCATCTTGTAATGGTACTTTTATTTATCCCTTACGTTGGGCACCGTAAACTGTAATGTGGCTTTTTCCCGTGCCCTTCACTTTACTATACTATGCATTTATATTGCCCTTTGTATGCTAGTTACTCCAGTCGCAGGAGTGGAAGACCAGCTCTTACCTTAGTGCAGTTAAGGGAAATGCCAATTTTGCCCTTGCCGGTCTGCTCGTGATCACCTACAATGCTGTAATTGTACATAAAAACCTAGCCAGAAATGAAAACCAAACAGTTTACATGCAAATATATATACTCTGTAAAAAACATACATGCATGGAAATACATAAAAAGAATATACAATGTTAATAGATAAATGTTATGCTATATGAATAGTAGCACGGAACAGTGGGTTTTTCCAATCTTCCTGGGCCGTAGATTTACTCGTAAAATGTAATTGTAGTAACTAAACTTGCCTTTATGTAGTAGTAAGACGGCCCAGAGATCAGCTCCGTGTGTTGGCAAAGTCAGTTGGCTTCCTTGAAGCTCGAATGGAACCCGGAATAGCAGCTTCTGGCTATGAACTGCTGTGTCTCGGAGATGCTTCGCAAGCTGGCACTTATAATACTTCGCGTAGCGTCCCTTTGGCATTGAGCGACACGCACAGCTCGTTTGTTGGCGAACGACTCCTCCCGCGCCTCGTGACACGAACTCGGCCGTTGCAAACTTTGTTATGACCAGCACCGTTGGCTGTTGGGCATTTCCTATTCCTGAAATATCCTTTTTATCAATTTGGCGATAGCTTTCTCTTAAAGTTTGTTCCGTAGTCTTTCAGAATGTCTGCAGAAATTCCATGTTCGCCAGTGATTTTACTGTTTTTTAAATTTCTTGTTAGATACATTATTTCCTCTTTAGATGATCACCAACTGCTGTTTGCGTTTGGGGTTATTTTTTCACATTTTCTTCTTGTTATCTTCCGCCTATTGTTCTTCATCCATTTGCCGTTTTTTCCAGTTTAATAGCTCTTAGTAGGGCCTGAGTCCACTTGTTTAGCTTTTCTTCTCTACCTCTTAGTAGTCTGTTTAGTCGTAGGATATTGTGCTGTTCCTATATTTTGCTTTATATATTGCTTTGCTTCGTGGTAAAGGTGTTTGATCTCTTTGTTGACGCAATGTTCTTCTGACTTTTGTAGTTTTTTCTCCATATAGTCTCTATTATTTTTTTGGAATACTTCTATTGCTGATTTTCTTATTTTATGAAAAACTACTCTCGTTTTCTGAGGTGTTCAATATAGTTATTCTTGCTTCATTGGTTTCTTTTGCAGCTTATTATATTTCTCGTCGAACCACTTAGTTGTTTTTCTGTTTTTTGTTTTTCCTTACCATTCTCTAGTCATAATATCTTTGTATCTTATCCATTCCTTTTACATATTTTGTGTTTGTAGGATTAGCTCCAATTTTGTTGTTAGTTTTTATTTGAAACTTGTCGTAACTGTTGAGTCTTGTAGTTCATTAAAAACACTTTGTTTTATTACTGATTCTTTCAAACACCCATTTTCGCTAGTTTAATTATCAGTATAGAGCTCAACATTACAATGAAATTGCACGAGCTAAAATTTGAACACTTTTAACAGATGTCTTGTGCTAACCTGTTTCGCGACGCCACTGTTCGACCCCTTTTGAAAACTCTAACCGTGCGACGCTGCTTCCCGCATGACTCCGAAATGGCTGTTGACTCCAACTCGAACAATCCAAATTCCTTCAAAGTGGTTGTAATATTGCACCAAAAAGTATAAACCAAGCACTAAGTTTGATTCAAAAACGTCGTTCACAAAGCACAGTTATTTATTTTCAAATAAGTAAAAGTTTTTAAAACAAATTACGCATATACGTCAGGTCAAAATAATAACTTAATCTCTAAAATGATCTAAAAAGTTGCGAGGTTACTTACCGAAAAACAAAAGGCGAATGCTTACATCTAAGCAGTTAATTGGCTCAAACTGACATCACATTAAAAAAATACAATGCGAAGCTCAAACAAATTCTAATTATAAATATGCTGATACTAATTGCATAAAAACCTTACATCTAAACGCAAAGCTAATTAAACCATCGTCTTCACACATTTTGCTGCACAAATGTTCGAAATTTTACACCGTTCCGTGCTGGTCTCGTTAAACAGTGATATCTGAAAGATGATTTCACAGCGCTGCTGCACGTGTGTGAACGTTATCTACGAGGGGAAGATGGAATTAACGAAGGTCGACGTGATATTTGCATCTTGCACCAAGTCGCGGATGTGGAACTCCTGTGCTAGTGGTTGAAGGTCTCAATATGTCCAATAGCACTTCCTCAAAGCATCTGTCTGCTTTATAAACTGCACGGACTCTTTTGGAGAATGCTTGATGCAATAATTTGGTTCGTAGCAGCTCTAATGTCACAGGTACGTAAATTCATACCTTTAATGTGCACAATATTCAATTTTCTCTGCTTGCAGGCTTACAACTTTGAACACGTACATACTCTTACGCTACGGCCCTTGAATCATCCAGTTGCGTCCCCAAATTTGTGCTGCCGACAACCTCGGCTTTCATCCGGCTTCGTACCAGTTCCGATTGTTGTTCCAGGGCACACCAACGGCGCAATCTGCTTCGCCAGTGCACCGAGTGCGTAAATTTTTGGTGTTCTGACCCGGTTTTATACGCACTTTAATCGTAACTACACTGCATGTTTAGTTTTTTAAAACGCACTTTGACTCACTGTAAAACGCATATTGAGTCGCACTTAAACTTTTACAAAATGTTTTATTCCGTAGCAAGTAATACTAACATGTGGTCCTATATTTGCATCTTGCACCAAGTCGCGGATGTGGAACTCCTGTGCTAGTGGTTGAAGGTCTCAATATGTCCAATAGCACTTCCTCAAAGCATCTGTCTGCTTTATAAACTGCACGGACTCTTTTGGAGAATGCTTGATGCAATAATTTGGTTCGTAGCAGCTCTAATGTCACAGGTACGTAAATTCATACCTTTAATGTGCACAATATTCAATTTTCTCTGCTTGCAGGCTTACAACTTTGAACACGTACATACTCTTACGCTACGGCCCTTGAATCATCCAGTTGCGTCCCCAAATTTGTGCTGCCGACAACCTCGGCTTTCATCCGGCTTCGTACCAGTTCCGATTGTTGTTCCAGGGCACACCAACGGCGCAATCTGCTTCGCCAGTGCACCGAGTGCGTAAATTTTTGGTGTTCTGACCCGGTTTTATACGCACTTTAATCGTAACTACACTGCATGTTTAGTTTTTTAAAACGCACTTTGACTCACTGTAAAACGCATATTGAGTCGCACTTAAACTTTTACAAAATGTTTTATTCCGTAGCAAGTAATACTAACATGTGGTCCTATATGTTTGCTGGTACTTTGTGTGGTTAAAATGTGATCTCCAGGTAAATTTTCACCTGGGATTGCCAAAACATAACACCACATTTTGCGGGTAGACAACGACAGAAACCCGATTATAGTTGGTGCTGTGTGAAAAGCACTTTGCGTGTCTGTTTAACTTAAATTAACTGTGAGTTATGTGGCTACTATACCGTGTGTCCACAGGAGGACGCACCATAGGGATAACCAAATAGAATAGAAAGATCGGCTAATGCTGTGATCGCCGGCACGCTAAAACGTTGTTTTCTGGCTTCTGACTCGCCACTGTATGAAACAATATTGTTACAAATGGTACAAGAAAAGGGACGGTGGTCATAGCACTGGTTGATATTTATATTTTATTAGCATTATCCTATCTCTATGGTGCGTACTCCTGTCGACACACGGTATACAAGAATCTCCTATATTGTACTTTTGAAGGAACTTATGCCTTAAATGTGACTATTTACAACGTCGAATAAATTCTACGGCAAGAAATATCTGTTGCGCCGGCATTTTTCCTTGTGCAAATGGAACTTTGTTAGTTGCTCATTACATTATTCTTTAAATCTCCACTATACAAACAAAGATTAGAGCAATATATCTTTCAAATATGCTATCTAGTACCACTACTCTGAACCTGGAAAGCCAATGACAACATATGCGACTGCGGCGAGGGCTTGGATATCGCAAAACACGTGTCCGCTGGAGGTGCAGCACAAAGGTTTAGCAGGCGGACTCTTGGTAGTAGCTGGGCTTGGACGGCCGATAGATCTAGAAGGACGTCACCGCGCTAGCGACAGAGGCAGAATGGTAGTAAATATCGACATATAGAAATGGACCGCTAATAGACGAGTGTGCAACTCTTTGCGTTAGAAAGAGAAAGAGAACACTTTAAGAACTATCTTTTCTTTTCCTGCCTGCCTCCTATTGGCCGACAGAAAATGTTCCTTTTCCTGCCGGCCTCCTATTGGCCGACAGAAAATGACGTCACAGCGACAGGGCGGTCGCGCCGTACGCTACTGAGCGCCAACAAGGACAGAGCGTTCTCAAGTCATATGCGTTCTCTTTCTATCCCGTTTGGCTCGCGCAGCTCTGACTAGAGGTCCATTTCTATATGTCGATGGTCGTAAACAGTTCGCAGGAAAAATTGAAAGATTATGGGTGAAGCGCGTTTGAAAACGGTTAAAGGGCGAGAGGGTAGCTTAGTTGTTGTAATTAACAACATCAAGTACAAAGCATGATCAAAGTTCAAGTTGTAATACATGTTTCGGCCTAGTCAGTATTAAGTAACTTAAGACTGAGATACAAGTATTATGGTTCATTAATGGAGCTTGTGATAAAACGTGTTAGCAGCCGGTGTAGTACCAAAAGATGAAGCAATTGTAATTTTAGGGATTAATAAATCGTAGAGTATTTCTGCTCTTGAGAAAGATGTCTTCTTTTGGAGTGGTTTGGGGTTGTATGTGGTGGGATAATCGGCAAAGAATTATATTTAACAGTAAGTAACATAACCCTACTGGTATGAGAGGTAAATGCAATATTAAGGTGTTTTACAATCTGATAATATATTCTGCTTCTGCCTTGGTTGACCTCTTTTGTTCTGAAGTTGTGATCCACCTATGATACGTGTATACTTTCTCCAGTTGTTTTTATTCTATTCTTATATCTACACAATCATGTCTTCATTATTTTCCTTTTCTATAAGCAGTTGCTTATACGCTTATATGTTTCTCTGTAACAGTTGTGTATGCGTTTCTTGGTATTAACAATATATATTCATCATATAACAGATCTTAATTTTAAGTTTAATATATATACACGTATATGTGTGTGTGGGTGTATACGAGCATATGTTATATATTTTACCGGTTTCAGTATATTAAGCCTTTGTTTACATTATACAAAAGTAGGCTGGTAACTAAGTCACAACTGCATGGCAACCATTACCCTACTACAATCTATAAACTATTGAACAATCAACGGATGTTATAAATCACATCACCCTTAGATGTCTTAAAATCCTTGCTCGTAACATCTGCGGCAGTTATGATACTCATAACATTCTTAGATATGTTAATAGCTGTTCTAGTACGCTTTTGAGACAAATAAAAAAACAGATCTTGTAGCTTTACTGGATTTAAGTTGTAATAATATCCTAACCTGGTACTTCTTGTTTGGCTTTTACGTTGTATGCTGATTCAGTCCATATATGTTATATAGAAGCGCCTTGTTGAAGACGTTCATTTGAAATTTCTTGTTGTTAGTCTAGCCTAACTGTTCAGTTATATTTGTGGGACACATTTTATTATCTTTGCTACTTTACGACTTGTGCATCTCTGGAGCACTTCCCTTATACATTTCCATAATGAAATTCTGTTTTAAGTTTGTTGTTCTTGTCTATAATTTCTTTAATTATCCTTCTAACGATGTATATGAGGTTTTGCTCTTTCCTTCTAGCTTCTCCAATATTTGTTTTATTTTATTGGAGAAACTATATTCCTCTGTAATTGTTGCGTATTGTAGTCTGTCTTTTATATCATCTTCGTCATCCTCATCATCGATAGCTCATTGCATCTATAGTCGAATGTATGCATCCTCTAGGATTTTTATGGGTTTCTATCACTTGCCTTTGGTAGTCAACCATAACCAGCTATTCTTTTTATATCTTTCGTCTAATTTGTCTGTTGGCTTTTTTGATTTTTTATTCAATTTTTTATTAGCATCTCTTGCAGTGCTTTTTTCTCATTTACTATGAAGGCGAACCGCAGATGGTCCAGCTTCTCACCGTTGACCGTAATGCCTTTTGCCTTCCATTCGAATTCTTTGAAAACATCTTTTAAGATTATGGTAAAACGTTTTATAGAGATCGTAGTACTCCACGTCGTATTTAAAATTTCTTTTTATTTGTTTGTGTCGCTACTTAGATTGTGGTATTTCAGTGTACTTAATGGATTGTATACCTATTATCTACTGTACTGCTATTTCTAGTACCTTAATATTGCCCATATCTCTACGGACTCGAATGCTTTTCGTAGGTCACTTATTTATTTTCGAACAATTACACACATGAATTGTAGTCTTCCCTCGCCCTGTTTGTATTTGTATTTTGTGTTATTTGATTTCGACATAGCGTGATAATTGTATTAGGGAGGAAGGCTGTACATTTTTAACCATTACTAAGCCAAAAATAATAAGTAATGACTCAACCTAAATTCCGGCGATGTTTTGAACAATTTATAACAATGATTTTTAATTTTAATAGTCCAAAAGAAAACAGCATATCTACGGAACAAAAATTATGCAAACAACACAAAATGTACGTAGGTGTTAAAAAACAAAACACGATCATTTATATAATAATGGATAAAACACAGGATGTATCATTTTCTAATAAATGTCTCCAGAAAAATGTTTTATAAAATTGGGAGTTTCAACTTTACTTTGCAGGTTGAATTTTAATCCAGGTTTTTTCACTTTAACTTTTTCAGCTAACAGGATAGGTTTTTAAAATTAATGTTGAGAATGCGATTTATACGAGTATTAACACATGGAAAGTATCAAAACTCCTAAGGCCCGACATCACGTCTCGTTGTTCTAAAAACTAATTAATTTGTAAAACTGTGGTTGGAGCTCGAATACATTCATTTTCAATGTGAAAGATTGCACCCCATTTATTTGCTTATTGGCGGCTGGATTGACCCTCACATTTTTGGAGCGCAGTGTTTGTAAATAAGATGATAATTCCGTGAATTTAACGGCTATATAGCGTAGTTCGCCTTCACATCACATTGACACTGCTTACCTCCATTCTGCTGCCTCAGCATTTTCGCCCATGATTGCCATATAAGTTTGGGCTTTATTTTAAATCGCCCTCAGGAGCTGCCAGCAGCTCGGTGCATTGATCCGAACGAGTGTGTTAATATATAAATTATATGTTATGTTGACATACTTGTGGATATTGTTTTACATGTTATAAGCCGTATCGAATAGCTACTGCCGGATCTAATTACTCAAACCTTGTTATATTATAACGGTAGGGTAGATGATAAAATATATTTTCAATTATCGAAGAGTTACTTTTTCTAATGCCGTATAGGTTGTTGACGGTTGGGCGTCTAGCACTCCTGCGCCTTAAGGACCAGCCCCCACTGAGTACCAAAAAAAAAAACAAATAGCAAAAATAGTGTACGAAGCCAGAGCACAAAGCAAAAACAAGGTCGCAAAATCAAACATAAGTGGATATAAGACGTGAAGCCTACAGTATTTGAAAACAGTCCGGAGACTGAAGCAAAATACAAAACAGTGGAAGGCATTGTGCCGTAGTGACACTAAGAGTAGGAACAGTAGGTGCAAATAATGCAAACTGCATTTTTTGCTTTAAAGTAAATCACCTTATTGATTATTTATTTTGACCTTCATTCATTTTACTGCAGAAACCGAACCAAATAATTAATGCAGACAAACTGAAGAGGGAGGGGAAGAAGGGAGAAGAAGGAGACTGGAGGGAAACCCGAAAAATAGGTCCACCACCCAGCTTAGAGAAAAGCTTTCAATGTGGTAGAAGAAGAAAAACTGAATGTATGTCTTATGATGGGCGGGTTAAACAAGTAATAACATAACAACAGACAAAAGTATAATTACAATGGTTTTCAACATGGTGTTGCAAATTGATATTATCAATATGATTAGATCAGTTTTTAAGTTCAAATTGTTTACTTCATCAAAATTGAATGAAATGGATTTAACGATTGAAAAGGGGTATATTGAAAGAATTAATTGAAGAAAGTAGAGACCTTTGAGAGATGGTGCTACCGAAGAATGCTACCTATGCATTTCGTGGATAAATCATGTCACGAATGCCATAATTTTTCAGAGAAGTGAAAAAGAAAAAGAATTAATAAGAACAAACAAAGAAAGATAGAATATTTTAGGCATGCAATGAGGGGAGAAAGATAATAATTATTTAGGTTGATAATGGAAAAATCCAAGGAAAAATCAATGTAGGACGTAGAAAAATGCCTTGACTTCGGAACCTCAAGAAACTGTTCGGGGTAACATCATCATAACTTTTAGAATTGCTGCAAACAAGGTGAAGATAGCTATGATGGTCTCCAACCTTCGCTAAAAGATGGAACACTAAGAAGAAGATGAAGAAGAAGAGGAAGATGTATATTATCTAAACCGCTAAAGTAGCTATTAAAATATTTTGAAACAACTGCAGAAATAAGGGGTTATTTCTTATTTATATAAAAAAATAAAAACATATTAATGTTAGTCTTCTTTAATAAAAATGACTCGTATTTCGGTAATTTAGGGCAGTCGAAGAAAGATTTGTAAATTTATGTTGCCTCAAATTAATTATCACTACTAATGTTGCGATATACCACCAATATCTTACGAGTACTTTATCACCATAATGAATTTGTTTGGGTTGTTATAAATTATTTATAGCATTAACCAATTCGACAATGTTCTGCAATAAATGTTTACGTCAATTTTTTTAGTTTTGGTGGTTCCCAGATTATGAAAGGAGTTTTACTGCAGATTCTTTTAATTATTTAGAGGATATTCCTTGAATGGTCTAAATGATTTAGGATTTCAAAAGAACTGTGCTCAGCAGCATAATTTCGGAATAGTAAGAAACCATTTAGAAACGACTTAAAATAATTTTTTACAAATCATTGGACTATTAAGCGAACTATTTCAAACATTGAAAATGAGCAAAATTGTTGTTGATAATAGATAATGGCGACAAATAATCTGGAAGTATGTTATGGCTTAGTGTATGTAGCATTTTTTTTAAAGTAAATTAACTGTTTTCGTACTCTTATGTGATGAAGTAAATGCAATTATATAGTTTTACTTAGTTTACGAATAATCATATAAAATACTATAAAACTATTAATTTAGTCGATTAAAATAAAAACTTACCTGAAAACATGTTGCGTAAGAAAATATGAAAAACGACACAAAGTGGAAGTGTTTGACCAAGGAATATGTTCCGAAGCGACAGGTTTGAGGGATAATTTTGCAAAATTTAATCGACTAAGTGAATAGTTCGGATGGTATTCGAAGGATTAATTCATAAAACTAATGATTTCGTAAAAGAAACAAATATGCCGAGTTTCAACTTCCTACCTGCAGTGCTTTACGCTTTATGGCGAGCTTTAGAAAAACACATCCAAATTAACCCCTTTGGGAAGTGAAAATGCAAAAATCCTGAAAATTATTTGACTTGCTTAGCAGAGGAAACTCATTGGCCCAATTTCAACTTCCTAGGTGCAGTTGTTTGCGAGATATTGCTACGGTCCTTTTATTACTGAATTTTATTGATATGAATTATTTTCTCTTGGGTTTCTATCACGTTATATTCTATATTACCTTTCTTAGTCCACAGCTAGTATGTATTTGTAAATAAATCAATTGTTTGACTCTCAATCTTGCTGGGTTAATGCAGAAATTTAATTAGGACATACACAAATCAAACACTATAAATATGGCACAATTAACATTTATGGTTAGAAATCTGTACATTTTAATGGTTATATGTTTAATCCAATTATGGTTAGTAAATTTTGTTTTAAATTCAATTTTAAACAATTAGTATTGTATGTTTACATGTAGTTTAATTTGATGTTTATTTTTAAATTGTTTTATAAAAATGTTTACCTAAACATTGTTAACTTTGCTTGTTTTAATTTATTTATAATTTACTTTCTTCTTCTTCCTCTTATATTAAGGCAGTGGCCTGTTTATTCCACACAATTGTGGTTCTGTGAGCCCTCTTAACTCGTAAGTCGGGTAGGTGGCTAGCCTTGCCCGTCGAAATTGAGGAAGAGTTCCCTTGTTAGGGGTTAACGACTACCACAGGTGTTAGCGTGGTAGCCGGGGAGCGTACGATTTCTTCAATTTTAAAAATTTTTAATTAGTAGTTTTGTTCATTTAAATTTATATATTTTCACTCAGATCTGGTATTTTAGGTATTATCTTTGTTTTTCACTTACATTCGGGCATTTTTATATTCGAGCTCAATTTATCTTCATTGACATAATGAACTGCTCTGCCGTCGTCAGCAACGTTTGCTAGTTATGCTGCACGCATACCACCAATATCTTTATATTTCTTAGTCCAAACTTCTTATGATGACCACATTTATTTTATACAAAACACCTTTTCTGGTCACATACCAGTATTTATATTTAATATAATTGAATTACTATACTTTTAGCATGATTTTAAAGCTGGTGTCAGTTTAATTCAAAATTGTACACCCACAATTTGTTATTTTTTAATATTCTTCAAAACATTGAAAATCAAATATCAGAAAATTGCAGATTCCTACTTTTCAACCATTGTGGCAATTAGCTAAACATTCAGTAAGTCAAATTGTGCCTGTCGCAATTATTATGTATCATTGTGCAACAATAACCCTTTTATTCAACAAATATCTAAGAAACAAACATATGTATTATTCTTTCTACAAATATTTACTTTTTCATATAAAAACTGACTAATGTAACAACTTAGTTTAAAATTACTGTCATCAACCAAATTTGCCTTACATTTGCAATAAGGAATGAACAATTAGCTGGTATCGTTAACAATTTCACATGTAATTGAAGTAATAACCTTGATATCCTTTCTGCCTGATCTTTATTTCAGTAATGAACAGTCAAATTTGGTAAGAAACTGTCGATTTCATTGTATAAAATATAATTTTTAGTGATAAAGCCGCACTGCTGGACTTAATATCTTTTTTTTTACTTCCTTTTACTATAAAGGAAGTATTGGATTCACCCCAAAAATTCGAAATTGAGTTTTCAACGGATCTTCACGTTTTAGAGTCCCCTGATCCCAAAAAACATATTTTTTTCATTGGTCTGTCTGTGTGTGTGTCTGTCTGTGTGTCTGTCTGTGAACAGAATATCTCAAAAACGAAAAGAGGTATGGCGTTGAAACTTCATATATAAGTTTTGTGTACTATGTAGATAAGACAGCAAGCTTTTGAAGAAAATCGCATAACCGGAAGTAGGTGTTTACTCTTGTGATTTTTCAGTTTTTTTCGATTTTTTCAAAAACGGCTCTAACGATTTTTTTTAAACTTTACATTTTTCTTACATTTTTAATGTGTATTGATGTGAGATAGGTGATTTTTCAGTTGAATACTTCTAAAGTGGGTTTCTTTTGTTTTTCTTTCTATTTTTGTTATTAACTCCTATTTTAAATAAAACACCCGGTATATTATTACATTTTTCAATTTAGCTTAGAATTCTAGAGAAAATTTGTCTCTTTAACGAACACTCGATTTTGTACCGTTTTTGTAGAATTTGTAATTTTTGAAAATTTTTAACAAATGGTTAAACATTAAAAATGAAATTTTTGACTAATTATAAGATCACTGTAAAAGGAAGTTGTGTGAGTGTATCACACCAGATTTTTTTATTTGTATTAGAATTAAGCTACATGTTAATTATATTTATTTAAAATGCTTTGACATTTTAACACTATGTCAGTAAGTGTCTTTTAAAATCACTTCTTAGCCAATCACCGCCTACTTGGTTCGTTTCTGCACTTGTGCAGAAAATTCCTGCATTTAAGGGAAGTTTTTTCATTAGCGAGAATATTTCTCATCTACGACTATATATTTTTTGTAAAATCATAAAGAGGGTTACAAAGTAATCAGAATTGATAAAAACGGCAGAGCTAACAAAACAGTGAGCAGTGAAAAAACAATTTACTGCAGAGCACTATAGAGCAGTACGTCCCTTTAAAGTTTTGTAATGAACTGGTTTTGCTATGGTGTATGGCATCAAAACTATATACTAATATCATTAGTGTTGCCTTACCCTGTATATACAGTGAGGACTAAAGTTGCAAACGCTTTCTCTAACTTTTGAATGCCTTAAAATACTTAGTCAAATTTGAAAGTATTAAATTACAGCAATTTTAATTATCTTTAAGCCATTTGAGGTCAGGCAAAAATGCCATATAGAATATCTTTCATTATCTATAAATATACGTCAGGAGTAAAGGTCCGCCCTCTACCCTTTCTAACTTTTGACTACGTAACAACATTTTAGTTAGAGTTCAAAATAGTAAACTACATAAATTTTAGATGCTTTTTAACCATTTGAAGTCAATTCAAAATTCAAGGTTGCCGCTCACCAACATATTGAATATTTTCTTAAATGGAAAGGGAGGTCTTTTGCCCTTTTGCAGTTAAAAAAATATTTAATATGGTTGAATATTTAATATTTTTTAATGCAAAAGGTTTGAATAAGACATTTCAAATGAAGTGCCACATACCCTCTCCCCGTTTCCATTTAAGAAAATATTGAATATGGCGCTGAACGGCATCCTTGAATTTTGGATTGACTTCAAATGACTTAAGAGCATTTAGAATTGGTGTAGGTTACTAGTTTGAAATTTGACTAAAATATTTTGACATATTCAGAAGTTAGAGAGGGGGAGGGGAAAGACTATTGGTCCTGATGTTTGTAGGTAATGGACCATAATTGGTGATTTATTATTTATTCAACCCAGCTTACTTATAATAATCGATGATCGAAACTACCCATTGCAATAAAAATTTACTATGACTTCTATACAAAGCAATGAACTTGACGATGTCATTTTTTGAATGCATACATTACGAATAACATAAAAAAATAAAATTTTGGATGTTATTCGTATACCTGAAAGCTACTACTTTTTAAAATATTGAAGTTTAACCATCTGCTTATCGCTCAAAATGAGGCAGATCTCAATGCATATTCATCAAAATGATTATTATGTGAATAAATGTGAATTTTTATATCTGTAGAAGTGCTTGTTGGTTTAACAGCTATGAAATATTTTAAGGTTTAAAGAATTCAATTTTAATACATCCACAAATAAAAGAGGTTGTGATAAGATTTGATGAGCTACATCGTTGGTTCACCTAGAAAATAGAAATAGTTGAGCCTTAGATGTGAGCCCTGTGAACCACCTAAAGGTACAATCAATTTTAAGGGATTATACATTACTTGACTCAATGGAACGTCTCAGTAATGAATGGAGCTATTCGCAACAGCAGTGGATCTCTTAATTTGATAACAGGAATAGATAGTTTACCTTGTCAGAGGCCTTACTTTGACATGCCTCAGTTTGAAATGCTGATACCGCGACGGATGTTGAAATAGGGCAAATGCCGTTTTAAAAGTAGATCAACGTGTAACTTATCGCTGAGAGCATTAGTTAACGTAGTGGTTTTGGACTATGTGCAAGAAAGCCTATTGAAAAAAAGTAGGAAGCAGAGATGCAAAAGCTGGACAAGCGACATTTAAATGGCCAGCGGTCTTACCTTCGGAGCAGCTCTTGGCGGTCGCCCTCCAGTGTGTCGGTGATCGAATGAATTTCGAAACCAGTTTCTATAGTTCATTTAAAGCCAATTTATTCCTCACATGGCTGGTTAACAAGAAACGCAGTTCGGGGCGCTAAGGTCGGGGAGAGAGAAGGCAACACCGTCGCTATAAACGCGAACCCAAATCGGTGGTGCCACGCTTTACGCAGTTTTTGAGTGGCATTTCGGATTGTTTTATTCCTGCTACTTTCTACAGCAAAGGTTGAGCCCGACCTGGGGCCCCCAGGGGGGCGTGGAAATTTCACAATTAGTCCCGCTAATTGCACCTGATCCGTTTCGGGCAACGGGGCTTTTCATGACCCGTTGTCTCGGTGGCTGGTCTTGATCCTGGTACGCTAATTTAAGGGTGACGAGTATTAAGAAAGTGGCACACTGAATTTACTTCACTGTGCTTGAGGGAACCGGACCCTTCAATGAGACATTTTGACCTACTGAGATTTTGATATGGAAAGAAATTGTGTCAATAAAATCGTTAAGAGTTGTACTACGAATTTGGCCTGTGGTAGAGATGTTGAATGTCAAGGTTAATGGTTGTTGCATAACAATTACAAGTTTCGGTAAACAGCATCTAACTTACGATGTCAATCTTTTTTATGTGTTTTTATCACTTATTTTATGTCTCCCACGAGTCCTCAAAAATCGTGCCATTGCACAAATATTTGAATAATTTATTCTGATAGTATACTGACAAGTAATGCTAATATTATAAGAGGGGAAAACATGGCTGATTCAAAGCAAAGTACAAGAAGTTAAAGGACGCATTCTTGTATATAGTGAAATAAAAGATCAACATGAGTAGGAATCAAGATTTACTAGTTTCTACAAAGCAGAGAACATGAAATGTGCATGCAAATACAATAATAATATGTGTGAATCTAAGTCTCAATGGTAAGAGAATAAATACATTTGATATATAATATCGAATAGAGAAACAGTAGTTTTTAAAATAAGATCAGCGGAAGTATACCAAATGTAATTAAAATATTTTTGGAACTTGATGATCGGTTAGCTAATATTGTTATTTCTAGTATTGAACAAGATGTAATGAATAAATATATAATGACAATGGCGATTTATGAATAAACTTCTGCTTATACAATATTATATTTCATTAAATATGTTTCTAAAACAAAAAATTAGGGGAATAAAAATAAACATAATATTCTAGGAGTCACATTAATGAGAAACGAGAAATGAGGAAATTAAAGAGATACGATGCAGTAAAGCGCTTTAAAAAAAACGAGAAAACATATGTACTCAGCACCTCGAACTCATGGACAATAACTGACAGGTAGTTTATATAAACGAAATAGATAAAAATACCTAAAGGAAGATCTCTAAAATAAATCAAGCATCTTCTACTGCATTTTAAAACTATGGATTATGGACGAAAACATAGACAGGGCCGGTAACATGGAAGAAGAAATTAACAACAGAATTACGACAACGACAAAATTGTTCCACGGGATTAACAAAGGATTTATTAATAAAAACGAAATTAGTAATAAAACAAAACTGACAATTTACGGAATCATTTAGCAAAAGTAACGATAATGGACAAAATAAAGAATGAAGACATAAAAGAAAACTGAAAATAGAAAGAGCTAGAAAGTATGTACAGAAGACACAATTACGGTGGTGGGGACACATGAAAAGATGTGGGATAAAGAAATAGGAGAAATATTCAATAATAGAGGGTTAACTTGCAATCAGGCCGAAATTATAGCGAGGGATAGGAGTAATTGGAGAGCAGTGACGAAATAGAGTAGAAAAGAAGGAAATGGTAGAAGGTGAAGCTACAAGTGAAGTTAAGTGAAAGGGCAAATTAGTTTATAGTTTAATTATAAAACGGGAAGTAGGCAGTGAAGTTAAAATTACGAAGTCTTTAGTTAAATACGAGTTTTTTACTATAGGATATTATTTGTATTTTACGAGTTTTGCTTTTATTTATGTATTATATTTATTTTTTTACATCTATCATTTATACTTTTATTTATGTATTAATTGTAAAAATAAATTTTTTAGTTTTGTAATGAAAGGTTATACCATCCACACTTAAAAGTAGAAGAGGGATAGATAACTATGTTACTAAAACATAGAATTACGGTAATGAACATAATACATAATATTCTAGGCGTCACAATACTGATACACGAAAAATGAAGAGATTAAAAAAATACGATGCAGTAAAACGGTTTAAAAACGAAAAAAACGTATGTAATAAGCATTTCGAACTCATGGACAATGACTAACAAGTAGTTTAGATAAACGAAATAGATCAACAGAAGAAGTACCTAGAGGAAGAGCTCTAAAAAGACTTAAGCATCTTCTACCGCCTCTTTTAAACTATGTTATATGAACTGCCGTCATCTTTTCCAAGCTCAGCCTTTTCTCCTCTTCTCTATCAACGATCTGTTTCCTGCAACTCTGCCTTATATTTTTATTCCTGGTCCTGTCTCTTTCACTTTTGTAGACTACCCTTCTTAGGATTTCCATTTCGCTCGTCTCTACTATTCGCAAGCGTAAGCGTAGCCGTAAGGAGAATCAGGATTTTATACTAATTGCAGTTCTGTGTTCTGTCAAATAGATTCTTCCATATTTTTGTTAACATGACCGATGTTCTTGGCGATTATCAGTCGTCTGTTTATTTTATATTAAAAGCTTGTTTTGTTGGTAATAAGAGAGCAAAATAAATGAATTAATCAACTACGTTGTATCAGCAGTTTCATTGATATTTTTGTTTTTCATGGGCGGACTGAAAGCTTTTTTGCTACCGCGAAATTGATAAACTAGACGGTCCAGTCAATTGAATAAAAAATAGTACGGTCACGAAGCATGCAGTTAAAGCATATCTCCCTTACCAAAAATTTTACTTGTCTTGGATTATTGTATTGTGGACATAAACTGCCACTTACAGCGGCAATAAATAACCACGATACGGGCTAACGTATAAAGCGACAAAACCGTCTTATGCCAATAGGAGGTTCGCTTGGAATTGAAAAGTTTTGAAAATGCAATATGAAGAGGTTGGCGAGTGATTGGTAACTCCTCTGAATCAGTGTCAGTACGTGCGCCAATTAACGCAGGTATCAAACATTAACACGCTTTGTAGCATTCTGACGCTGCAGTGGCGTAGAACAAGCACCGCGGGGATTTCTATCTCGCCAGATGGGCGACTACCTAAAAAGGGTTAAGATCATAAAGCACTCGAAGAGACAAGGGATTGTGTGCACAACCAGTAGAATGAAGTAAGGTTTAAACACCCGGCTAGAGGATGCTGGGGGCCATAAATCCTTTCGGTGACACCTTCGATTACAGGAAATTCGATTCCAGCCAAATACACAAGCCAGGGGGTCCATAAATTCTCCACTAACGCTATAGAACAGTAGTAAATGAAAATACGATCGGAGATAAGAAGAAATACATTCTTTACGTGGTCGTCTACCGCGGTGTACGTTACCACCCGAGATTTTACTGTTAGCATGCCAGTTATTAATCGATCATTATATTTATTTGTCCCTTGACTTGTATATGTGGAAATTATATTAAATTTTAATAAAATGTCGTTATCTACAACGTATCTATTATTTCTATTTACTTGTGTTTAATCGTTAACTAGTAAGTTTCTTTCTTAATAATTTCTTTTCATTTTTTTAATTAATAGAGTCACAGTCAATACTGTTTAAATAGACCTTTTTCACATGCTATTAACATAAATGATTCCAAGTTTTCATTTGATGACGTACTTCTCAGTTGATTTTTAATAAACACTACCCTGTTGTTTTTTGTGTATTGAGTGCTAATTAGACGATATTCTTGAATTGCAATTGTCGGTTTATGACGTTCTATACGTTTTCTTGACTAGACCTTGCTATTAAATATCATCCGTATATGTTAAATCGGTAAATCTACTACTGACAGTTTTTCCGCCTGATCATTGATCTATTACTAGGCTGATTGTATCGCGTGTTAAAAAACTTATTTAGAGCAGGTCTCGAAGAAAAGATGAAAAATCTAGTCATGTCTTAACTTAAGTGTGTAGGTGATTGACAGATTGCATTTTATTTATAAAAACATGTCACTGTGACAGGAAAAAGTTTACACTACATTAAATTTATTTGTATCAAGCAAAAATGAAAATCAGGTGGCATTTACACAACAACGAGTGTATTAATCATAACAGTCAATAAAAATTGTTTTTACTTTGTACGTTTTTAGGAAAATAGTTCAGGATCAAGATGTAATTTAGTTCTGTCTGACTTGTGGTAGTTCATTTGCTTCAATGGGTGTGTATCAAGTTAAGACAAACTTCAATTTTATCATGGCACGCTGCGAATGAGTTTTTTTAAACACGCAATATATTCGCCATATACATTAACCACAGTAGGAGAAAAGATACATCCTTGTTTCACATCTAATCTAACTGCTACTGCTTCCTCCATTACATGCTGACAAAAGTTTGTTTTTACTTTCCTCGTCTAAAAGACGAAGAGAGTAACGTAATCGCAAAAAATCACCTACCGACGTTTTTTCAGACCTTTCAGGGTCCCTAGATGACGAAAAACAGGTTTTCACAATTCTATCTTTCTGTCTGTTGCCTGTATAACTCAAAAAACTATTTGTTGGTGGAAGACCATATTTTGCATGCTGATTATACTTATGCCTTTTTGCCATAAAACTGAAAAAAAATCGGTGAAATATGTACAGGATGAGCACCTCAAAAAAATTTAATCTGCCTATTTTTGCTGTAACCCAAGAACTATTACCTAAATGAAAGTAATATCTTGTACATAGCTCAAGTTTTTATCCTTGACGAGAGGAGGCATATTTTGGACAGAAAATATATATAAGGTGAGCACTTAAAAAAACTAAAATTTTGTTTATTCTTTCTTTAACTGAGAAATAGATAAAAGCAATAATTTGCACATAGTTCAGGGTTTATCTTCGACAAAAATGAGACACAACAGATACAAGATAAATGTTGTAAGAAACAAAAAGAAGTAACGAATAACTGCGGTGTGTAAAGTGTAGCTGCATCGCAGAAATCTCAAGGGTCTCGGTGGCTGCGGCAACAAACGCTCGCTTTACTTGCGGGCCATCGCTGACCATTAAAATCGCATCCACGTTTTAATACCCTTTCCTGTTACAGATCTTGTATTTTGATCTGGTATTTCTAGAAATAAGAAATATTCTCATTATAGCGAATAGTTATTTGATCTAAGCTACTTATTTAACTATTTGATAATAAGCATACTAACTGTACAAGGTGAATTAAAGAAACATTGATTCTATGAGCAACTCCAAAATCAGCTGGATGATATACAAAATGTCCTGCTTTCTTAAATGTGTTAAATGAGATTTTATAAAAAGGGCTTTAATAGTTTTAGAATATTTGGAAAGGAAGTATTACAACATAGAATATATGTAATTTAGTTATTGACAACATAAGAAAATAGATAAATGGGAAAATTTTCTATTGAAAATAATATCTAGTATTTAAATGTATTCTGTTGCGTCTCTAGCATTCTTTCTATCTCGTGCGCAAACTTATGAAAACGCGTCGGAGTCGATAGTTGTTGGAGGAGATCTTAAAGGTAAATTTTATGAAAATAGTGTGTAGAAGTTACTAGAGGTTGTTTTGAACATTTAGTATACTATTGTTTATTTCTGATTTTATGTGCTCAAACAGTACGTTTGTTAGCCCTTCCATCGGGACGTCAAATTTAATGAGACATTTCGTCCGTGTTAGTATTCATATACTTATTTGCCCTGTTTGTTTACTTAGCTAGCTCAGTATACATAAGTCTATCAGAAAACTGTACCCGTAGTGTTCTCGACTGACAGTGACTTCAAATATATATACAAGAAAAGCTAATTTGCTTAGACAGATATGTTGACCTTAAAACACACATAAAAGCAATAAACATAGAACTAAAGCCTAGAATACTAAATTGGACTTTTCTAAACCAAAATGTCTAAGAAGCATGTACACTACGGATAATATAGCTTAAGGCTACTCGCATTTGCATATAAGCAGTGGCAAAATATTTCCATCTTTCATACATATACATTTAAGAAATATTAAAAAGGAACCCAAATAACTGTCTTTAAAAGCTGGAATATTAACGTGCGTCGATATTCACCGCCAGATTTCTTGAATGAGAACCCGCCTTCTCATTTCGCATACATATTACTTATCTATGCTGCGCATTCCGCTGCTCTCATAAAAGCTTCCCACAGTTGAAGGCAACGACTTATAGCGTATCTGCAACTATTTCTTATATTAGGTTACCTGGAAATCGGACCATGACAACTACAAAGTACCCTAGATTTAAACTTGACTTGGATTGCGCCGCCAAACCTTGAATGGTGCGGTACGTGGAAAATTACCACACATCCTGCTGGGAAAACCCTGACTGCTAACTCTGATGTCGCAATGTGTACGCAATAAATATGGAGTTTGATGGACGCGCAACACACAAAGCTTATGTAGTAAACACTACAACTTTTTCATGGTCAGCTTTTATTTATCTGACAGCTAGTACAATTTACTGTAAGCTACTGAAAGAGAGACGGCTTTGAGCAAGGCCCGCTGGCTATTGATCTTATCTTCCGCGAAATATGCTTAAATTGACATTTCTACGCGATTCTCGTTTATCACTGTACATCAAATCTTGTTTTACAATTTGCGCACAGCATAGGATCGGACTCGCACTTTTCGTTATGTTAGATGACAATGTTTAAGCCTAATTAAAAATAAGGATTTAACTACAAACTGACTATATACGTAAACATGAAAATAAATAATCCATACGAGGAATCCAGATTTCCGTTTCAGTGCCTTAGATTAGAATTAGAATTAGTACTCAACGTCAGTTTCTATTTAACTTGTTTTAATTTTTAATTTTTGTATTGTGACGTACTAACCAGTATAAAGTAGTTTGCTGATTAATTAAATTTTCTTCTCCAATATGGTGTGTTTTTTGAATTTTATTGCTACTGTGTCTTCAACGTTTTAACCTAACCTCATTTTAACCTACAAATTTTAACACGTGTTTTTACTACCAATGATCATCATGGCCCGAAGATGAAACTAGGCTGGTTTCGAAACATGTCGCCAATTTAAATAAATGTACGTTGATAATACTATTGAGTTTCAAGCTTCCTATCAAGACACCTCCACTATTAGCGTGATGGATCACCTTCTTATTAGTCCTTATTCCTCTCTGCCTCTCTGGGTGTGAGGTGATTGTAGTAGTATTTACAGTCCTCACTTGTTGGTGTGTTTAATTTTTTCTCTACCTTTTTTTGTCTGTCCGCCTTTCTCTGTATTTTCTAATTTTCTCCTCTTTTGTTGTTCCATCTTGCCAAGTTTTTATTTTTATGGTTTTTCTTTTATTGTTCGTTTCTCATCCACTTTCTTAGTCTACCATGCTTTTTACATGCTCGTAGCTTTCGTTGTCCTTCTTCCACCTTTAGAGAACAGGTTAGAGCTCCACTACCTTTATCTTTAATGTCTGTCTGTATGATTTATTTCTAATCTGATTCATTCTAGTCTTGTTTTCTATTTTTCTTAAGAATCTAATTTCTGCGACTTCTATCTGTTTCCTTTGTTTTTCTGTTATAGTCCATGTCTCTGATCGATATATTAATAATCAAGTTGCAACTTTCTTGGCTATTTCAACTTTTGTGTTATTTGGTATTTCTCATTTACTAAGGAATGTGTTTTTTATACTCTTAAATTATCTTCTTGCAGCTGCTATTTTTGATTTTATATTGTTTTAAATTTTTCCGTTCTGATATCATTATCCCCAAATATTTGAAGTGTTGTACCTGTTGTAATCTTTCTGATCCCAGTTGTATTGGATGCTATTTCTCCACTTGTTCTTATTAATTTCCATATCCCACTTTTTCAGTACTTCGTTACAAATTTTCAGATTTTTATTCAATGCCAATCACTATGTTTTTCACCTAGTTCTATTATTTCTAATTTTTTCAATTTTCATATATTCTATTTCATAAGAATGCGCTTTCGGTCTGGTATCTTTTATTGCTGCATCTAATACTAGTGAGAGTAACCGAGGGCTCTCTTACTCCTTTTGTCGTTCCACATAGCTCTAAGTTTTCATGTCTTGTTCTTACGAAGTTCTTAGTCTTTTTGCACACATTTTGTATTTATTTTATGATGTTCTTCAATATTTTCTAGATGTCTTCTGTATTGAGTCTGTCGAAGCTTTCCTCTAAATCTATTAAACATAGGTGCGGACTTACTGCTTATTTGATTTTTTTGTTTCGCTTTTTGCTTCAGGATGAACACTGAGTCTTGTATACCTCTATTGGTTCTAAATCTATATTGGGTATCTTCTAACATTCCTTCTAATTTTTTTTGCTACTGTCCGCATTATGGTGGTTGCTCTATAGTTCTTGTATTCTTCTAATATTGGCGTTACGATTCCAGTGTTTGTTTTACATTCATGAATATATTAATTTCTTCTGTGGCTGTATTCAGGGGTGTTTTCAACATCCTTATAGATATTTTGTTATGTCCTGATCGTTTTTTTGTGTGTTTTTATTGCCTCTTTTACTTCTTTCTGTGTTATTTCTTCTTAGGTTTGCTCCTTCACATTTTCTATTTCTTGTTTTGTTTTTTGCCACTTGCATGCTTTCCTTCTAACAGTTCTTTCTAAAATTCGCTCCATGTTTCCATTACGATATTTTCTTCTTGGTCATTTATGCTTTCTATTGTTGCTACTTTTTGATGTTTAATACGTCTTATTGTTCCGAAAAACAGTTTGCAATTCTTCTGGTATGCGTGTTTCATACTTTCTTTAAATTTTTGCCATGATTTTCTTCTTCTTATTTTTCTAATCTTAAGATTTTTCCTTATCGCTTCGTATGCTCTTCACCTGTGCTGTCTCGGGTTTGTAGGTATTTTGTTAGTACCTTCCTTTTTTCTTGCCCTTCTTTTTAGTCCGTTAAATTTTTATAATTCTGCAGCCCTACTCTGGCTGTGTTATTATTACGTTTCATTTTTCTCGTTTCTAATTTTCCATTTATTGCCTTTTGGAATTGTTATTTTAAATTTTTCTAAGGTTATAGTATTTTATTTCTCTGGCTTCCATGTTTTTTGGTTATAACTATATATCAATAAATGTTTAAACGTTTAACATTTTTTATACGTTATTTAAATGTTTTATGCTATGTTTAATGTTATATTCTAAACTTTATCGGCTTCGCCCACTATGCCCGCTCTGCAATAAAATAGACGAGTCCAATAAACTCCTATGTACATAATACATAAGTAGCCATTATGTTAGAAAAGTGTAGGCTTGCTACTACAAATTACATTTTATCCAACACATCCTAGTTATAAGGCTATTACTAGATAGATTTTAGACTTCTAAAGTAATCTATAATTTACTAGTGAGTTAAACTATAACCCACTAGTGGGATAAAAACCAGGTCATTTACTAATGTATTGTTGGTAGCGATGTCAAATTTGAGATTGGCAGGTTAAGTTCTGTGTCAGTCTGTGTCAAATAACAAACAAAATATAACCTACTACACTCGAATTTGACATAGACTGACAACACACTTCAGTACTGCCAAACGTATAACACGAATCACTGGCGACTCTAATTATAAATGTATTTGATCTCTCGGTATTTACAATTTGTTATTATGACTTTGACGGTTGTCAATACAAACCATGTTTTTAGGTATTTATTGAGTTGTTGGCTAAAATTGTGTATGAGAGACGTGTGTTATTACAAATAATTCACTCGAAAACTAACCGCTTTTGCCTTGGCGTCTCGAGGGCTCACCTTTTCTCTCGTGGATTATTTGTAATATAACACATTTATATTATAAATAACTATTATGGTATGTAAGGATACAAAATTTACACACTTTTCTGATCGTCAATATATTTTCACCTAAATAGAAGTCGTATTATCTCTATAAAAGTACCTACATATGGTGATCTCAGATACACATGAAAACACATTCTGTGCAATAGAAGCCGCTGATAGAAATTTTCTGAACTTGAAAAAATTTCCCAACAACCAAAATAGTTAATTGAAACCCGGAACGATTAAACAAATATTTGTATGGTTTTATGTAGAAGGTATTTACGCAAAGATTGCAAACGTTTCCATGTAACCTGATTTTTTATATATTTGTAAAATGTATGCAATAATTATTACAATACGTCATTTATGACAACATCGTAAATTATGATTGTTTTTATTGGTGGATATATGATTTTATAATTTGAAGTGTTGCGTTTAGCTACATGTGGTTAAGAATAATCAGTAGAAATACATCCACCTAAGAATACTACTACTAAAAGCTATAAATGAAATAGAAAACGTGTAAGATATTATAATTGAGCTGCGTTCAAAAAAAAAAAAAGAAAAGAAAACTAACCCAGATTAATATTTCGACAAATCATTGATATTTTTTCTTTTTAGAGTTGATTATATTACCACACCTAAAAAGCTAATTCATAAGTTTAAGGAAGTTCATTAACTCCTGTCTTAATACAGAAACAATAAAGAATATGAGAATTGTTTCATCGTTACTACGCTGTACAGTTTTACTCCATTTATATCATAATGTTAAGTAATTTGAAGCCATGTCAGTGAGTGACGGCTAATTAAATAGATTTCCGAGCCTCCCAAAACGAGAAAGAGCAAAATAATGAACAAGAGTTTGTAAATTTCTCAGCAAACGCCAAAATAAGTTTGCAGATGAATTAAATAGTACCTACTAGGTACCTAGTATTACTCTGAATTAGTGAATACTACTCCATAATTATTACAAAAATGATTTAACTATAGTACACATCCGTTAGAATTCATCTTCTTTTTTCTATTCAGGGATTAAGCGTCTTATCCCGTTATGATTTTTCATTATTTTTTACAGTGTATGTACAGATACACCGAAAAAGATCGAAGACCACGTGACTAGTGACATTTGGGGATTTTTATGAATTTAATGTTGCATGGCAACATCAATTTGATATATTTTAGCAGATTCTTTCGTTGTGTAGTTTTGAGTTGTTTTTATTTCTTTTGCATCTACCACAGTCCTTTTCAGAGCTAAGTTACTTACTTTTGAATAGTGCCAGAGAAGCAGCATGCTATAATATGTAAATTTTTCAATATTTGGCACCCTACTGCTACTTGTTACACTTAGTTTCGTAAACGTGGTTGCTAATAGTGTTAAATGTGATATTTAATGTATCTGTATAATTATGAAATAAAATTAAGTAGCTTAATATCATTGAAAGAGATCATACGAATGAAATATTCACTACTTCTCTTATGTAGCCCAGAAGGGCTTTTTGACCTATGTATCTTGTGCTTTGGCATTTCTGACTCTAGTAAAAATTTCAATGAGCATTCGAACCATATCACCAGCAGCAGACAAAACATGTTCGAAAAATTGAAAAAAAAACGATAAGACGATAATTTTCTAGGTAAAAATTACAAACTACAGAAGTAATTGTTACTTAAACACTGTTGCATACGACAAGCAAATAGAAATATTTTTGTAGCAAGAAGGCAGAACTTTTGGAAAATGTATTTGTATAAGTTAAAGTTATCTGGGTGCGTCCTTTTGAAGTGGTGTAGTGATATTATCGTAAAGATTCCTGTTTGCTTAAAAGCATTTTATGCTAAATAAAATAATAAAATATAATGCCTTGTGATAAAGCACCAAGTTCAAAAGATTTTTACTGATATTATATGTTGCTGCATATGACTGCTTAAATGTATACTGATAGATTACATTGCTACGATCCGAAAATATTACCTCAGCCCATTGTTTTAAACGTCGTCGTCTATCTCAGATTGCCTATATACTTTTTGCTAATTTTTTGATTCGCAATTGGCATTTATTATTTTTTAACTTTCTGTATGCAACTTCAAAGTAAGGCTAGTTTTCGGTTTCCATTTCCTTTTCGGAAAGTTTGGCTTAATTACTTCTGAAGCTGCAAGAGGTGTTTTTTCGGGATTCCTTTTGATGACGCTCTTTGATAGGTTTTTATTGATTTGGTGAATTGCTGCACTCACCTGATTAATTTAGGATTTGGTAGTATTTAGAAGTAAAGCACGTATGAGCCATTAGACATCTCAGGTACGAAATTGTTATTTAAGCGTTCATGTGGTTTAATGTTCAGTAGAATTAATTCTCAGAAAATGTTTCTCTTTCTTCTCTTCTCTATCCCTCTTTGCTCTTTCTACGAGAAATCTAAGGTTCATGCTATTTGTCGCAAATTCACTGTTACTGAAGTAGCCGCCTGTCTCTATTCCTCCCGTTTGCTAGGCTGCAAATTTGGAAATAACCGGAACAGACGTCTCTAGATTTTTCATACATATGCAGGTGAGGTTTCCTTTTGTCTCAACTTTTCACATGCCTGGTGTCGCTGCGAGATGAGGCTGACCGAGATCTTAAATTTGATTGTAAATTATCTTAACTAGTAAACAGCCATCAGTTGCTTTGTGTATTTTCTGAATTTATGCGGTATTTTCTCTTTGTCACTGCTATATGTGCGCCACTTGGCGATCGTGCGAAAATGCGTTTTTTCTTAATGTGATAAACTGTACCTTATCTATATCTGCATTCCGTCTGAGCGGTCTCATCGTCGGGTGCGATTGTCAGTGCTGAAACAATTTCAACAATGTGAAACAAAGAATCTAGAGCTAAACGATGTGAAGACAAGGATAAAGGGGAACATGAATTCCAAATCGATGATCATTTAATATAGACGGGAAAACGCCAAGGAGTAATCCCAACCGACAATCATAACAATAACAAACGATTAAACAAATGGAACAGCAAAGATCGGAAAAGTCACACACTACCATAACAGATAATGAGAACAATATGTCGAATAAAAAGTGGATTATAGAAGAATGTGGAGAAATGGAAAGAATGTAGGATAAATAGTATGATATCTTCAATATACGTCGCAAACTGAGAGAAAGGACATAAGTATTAGAAGAGAACAATATTATTATAAATTTATAAGAACAGAATATTGGGTTACGATCGGCAATAAAGTTACCAATAAAATGACTATAACACAAGAGCTGTGTTCTGTCTATTCACATATACTCTGATCACATATTTTAAACAGCTCTGGAAGATCAATCGTGCAGAGTGAGTAATAAGCTACAACTCTACAATGTTGAAACCCTGCAAATATTATGCAACATTACTGATTAGGCAAGTGTAGACACGAAAATAAAAATCAAAGTAAACAAGCGAAATATATACCACACTTAAACGAACAAAAGGTGAATAGAGTGGGCAGTTTTATATTATACTGTGGAATTGCAGTTTCGGACTAAGTATATCTTGAAGTGAAAATTAACTGTTGAGTAGAAATTGCCAACACCAACTTCCAAAAGATTAAATCACTTCTATACGATTTGATAATCAATTTGAAAAGAGGCGGATGATGACCAATGCTAATTCCGCTGATGGCGCTAGGCGAGGCATAGAGATTTTTCTTAATAATACCAGCACACGCAAAACACACCAGAAGTGCACATAAAGCTTTATGTTTCCGTGTGGCCATGTGCAAGTGCATAATCTGAAGAATACACACTGGTTTGTTCTACTATATGGTGTGGAGTTGCGGAACATGAAAAAGTGGTAATAATGAATGATATAGATAGAAGTATTAATATGTGAATTAGAATAGCCTGAGCCTACTAAGTAAGTCCCAAAAAGAGCTGAAGTACACCATAAACTGCTTCAGGACAATCAAATAGGAAAAACTGGAGTTTTTGAGTATATAGCGAAAGGAAAATGATGCTGACTGCTGCAATTGATACTAAGGTAGAAAATGAAAGGTTAAGTAGGGATAGGAAGAAATATGTTTCCCTGCTAAGAAGTATCAGAGACTAGAATCGTTCAACTGTAATGACAATTTTTGAATTTAGTGCTTTTGCGCATCTGCACTTCAAATACTAACGTCCCCCGGCTCATTTTATGATCGTGAATTTAAATTTAGATATGCTTGCTTGCCGCATGAATGACGTTTCACTCTTAATTGCTTTTTGGCTCCAGAGCGACGGCCGTTTCGTACAGGCATGGACCTATTTGCCGAGGTGTCTCGCTTTTGTGCGCAGAATGTGGTTACTTCATATGGTACAATAATGACCCTTTCATGCGATTCAGAGATAGTAAGATAAGTAGCGCACGCGCGTTTTCTTGGGCTTCGGGATTCAACCGCTTTACTTCAAGAAAGCAACAAGTGTGATTGTTTGTTCTGCTCGGCAGGGGCCTGTGCCTTTGCCGCGCAACGCCGACATTAATTTAAACTGTGGATGGGTGTACCGGTCAAGTTTTTGGTTATTTGAGAGACCGTTGGTGCACTTATTAACCGAGGAATTTTCGTATCGCGGAAGGCAGCTCTGATTGACGCCTTTGGGTCGGATTATTAATGGAAACCTCTTTCTTGCTAATTGTTTTTAATAAAGTTACGTGTACCGTACGATAATCTTACATGTCGACTACGTTCTTAGTTTTCTACCCTCTGGGGATGTAACATCGTCTAGACCCACTCGACAGATAGCACCCTAGGCCGTTTTTCGTAGTATTTCAAGCATTTTGGGGTAGTCGTTTGGGCACGGCGTGCAGCATCGTTGGACATTCTAATCAGAGCAAGCTGAACCCCTACAAGGTATTGTGTTTTCTTTGTAATAATTTTAAGGCGCACAATGTGCAGTGAAGTGATCATTTATATGACAAAGTGTCACCATTTCTACGCACGTAGTTGCTCTCATTTAAAATTAAGATTTTGAACAGTAAAATACCGCCATTAAGTCAGTTTTGATTATTTGCCTTCAAGTTTTACTGCCTGTAATTAGTTTAATCGTTGTGTAATTAAAGTTGTTACCGATTTTAAGTCAGTTATACCATTTGCATTCAAGTTTACAGCTTGTATGTAGATTAAAAGTTGCGCAATTAACAGCATTAACCGTTACTGAGAATTCATTTAATGTTCATTGTTGACCTACATATTTCTACGTTAATATAGCTTATTTTAAATTAGTTTTGTTGTTATCTATTTATCTATGGCGTTTTCATGTGTAATTTGTAATGTTTTTCTCTGTAAATAGAGCTGTAGGAAAAATGCAAGCACGGTAAGTTCAACGCAGCTATACGTGGACCGTTGCCCGGGTACTGCCAGGGTTGGATAGAAAAGGTTGGTTCACCGCTTCGACTTTCTCGATGAGTCCACCTGTGTTTCTCTCGATTTATTAAAGTGGTGGCGTCTGGAACTTAACATCTTTATTTCGTACCATGATTGGGCAACGGATCAGAGTATTTTCCGATTTGTGTTGTTTTATCGGTAACTGACAGTTGAGTAACTTGGATGTCAAATTCATGTCGTAACGACTCTTTCATTTTGTAACACAACGTCAAGGGGATAACAATTTTAGCTAATGAGGATATTCCTGCTGCAAAAGCAGCAACCAAGAATTGTATGAAGAATTGACAGATTTAGATCGATAGGTCATGTACTGAGGATGGAAAAAAAGCTATCAGAAAGCTCTTAACTAGTAAAATCGAAAAACCGAACTTCCATGAATGGATGTTGTAGAAGAAGACTAACAAAATTGCTGGAAGAAACTAGAAGAGTATATCGTAAGATTGAGATACCTGTAAAACTCTTCTTGGAGAGGTCATGACCCACCCTAGCGCTGACGATCCGATGATGATGATGATGATGATGATGATGATAATTGTAAGCAAACATTATGCTAAATACTAATATTGTTTTTAAATTTTGAAATCTCTTTTTAAAATTGATTTAAATAGCGATGCGTGAATTAAAAAACATGTAATACCAATCCTTCTACATAAATATGCCCTACCATTGTCATCAATAATACAGATAATTATCTATATAGGGTGCTCCAAAATGCTTTAAATTCCTCTGGTGGGAAGAATATTATACAAAATTGAAAATTTTTTCTGTAATAGTCAATTGCCTATCTTGCCTAATACCCGAGCTATTAAACAAATTTACTTTTATGAAAAAGCAAATGGATTTTTTAGAAATAGTTTCGATCGAGTGATTGATGGCCCTAGAGAGGATCATTTGTTAAATTTGTTAGTTTTCCCCAGCCTTCTTAAAAAAAATGCGTTATAAAATGACCCCACTACATAAAAGTTAATTTATTTAATAACTGTCATTAGATAGGCATGTGATTCTTAAAGAAAACATGTTGAATTTGGGGTAATATAACGGGTGTTCATAAACAGTCGTCATCCCAGTTGCTTTGAAAAACAAAATGTTATGTCTTTGATTAATTCGTGCAACACAATGAAACGTCATTGAGTACTGTCATAGCGCATTTTTTCTCAATTTTAATAGACATACGTTTCTGAAGTCAAAACCTACTGGGATGACGACTGTTTATGAACACCCGTTATTGCTCTACCAGAATAATTAAATGCATCTTGGAGTATACGTTTATCCCTATGCTACAGCCTAATTTATACATTTCGCTCTAGTTGACTTGCTAGCTTCTGTAGCAAGCCTATTTTTAGTACAATAAATAAATGTTATACTTTTAGAAAAAATTCCAGAAAATCTAAAATTAATGCTTTGTTGATATTTATTGTATTCTTTAGATGACTGTATTTCACACTTATGTCTTCTGTTCGAGCTTGATCTGAAGTTTTTGTAGACCACAGCATGAAAACTCTATCATTGTAATATTCAGGAAATACACATAAGGGACGTACACAAACAGGAAGGTTGAGTTCTACATCATGCGATGTTTAAACTTTTTAAGACTGTGTGTTTTTGATACGAATCCAGTTTATGGTTAATTTAGTCTTGGCAAAATGTTCAAAATTATTAAAAAAATCTGTAATAGGCTTTACCCAAAACTTCCCTCATCGACATTGTGACACTAAATAATTTTAAAAATCAAATAAGTTAGGAGTAAAAATATCTTCACGTTACTGATAAATTAAATACATTTTCAAATAAAAAAAATATCCCGCTGGAGTTTGAACACGCCGCATCTGCATAGCGATCGTAACCGCACCTGCGTAGAAATCGTAACTGCATCCACAAGTCGAACTGCGCCGTCGAGGCTATTTGAAATGAGTGCGGCGCGCGCCTCTATTTAACGGAACCGTCTTATTGTTGAAACGTTTCGACTCTTTTGTGACATTATCCTGTATCTGTGGAGTCCTATTTTTGGAAAGAAAATTATTGCTTCCTTCTATATCAAAATTAACGCAAAAATAAACAAACATTTAATTTTTTTAAGGTGCTCACCCTATATATATTTGTCTGAAATTTCCCCGGTTTCATTTCAGCTAGATATATAATGTGTATCCCAAATATCATCTTCCTCCGACAAATAGTTTTTGAGTTATACCGCCAATAGACAGACAGACAAAGAGGGAGACAGACATAATTGAGAAAACCTTGTTTTCGTCATCTAGGGACTCTGAAACGTGAAGATCTGAAGAAATCTCGGAAGGTGATTTTTTCGTGTTTACAATACTTCCTTCGTCTTACAAACGAGGGAAGTAAAAATTGGTCACATCAAAAAATTTCCTTATAATGTCAATCCACTATTACACTGTTAACACGAATGCATGCAGGTATATACTCTTATCTAACATTTCTTACTTTTGTGCATATATTATTAGACAAGCAAGTCATTATGACGTCATTATGTCAAGCGAACTACCACCGATGTGTATTTTTCCGACTAAAATTATTACTGACGTAAACTACTGCCGATGTGGACTTACCTTCGATTGCCAGTACCACTGACTTGTTTACTGCCGATTTTAAGAATATTGTGTAAAATATATAAAATGCTACTAAACCGAAATACTACCGACTTGGTATACCACCAATGTGAATTTAGATCCGATTGGAACTATTACCGTCTGGCCTTGACATGGATTGAAACCGTCTGCGATCGAATCTGACAGTAGGTTGCTGCAACAATCTTAGGTGAATGGCCACCTATAATTCGGCAGTAACTACAGCATCTTTATGAATTAGTAAATGTTACTAGCCTTTGAAAGGCTTTATATATTTCCACAAAATTATTTATACTGTAATAGAATGTCAGTATTATGTATTAACTCGTATACAACTTATTTGTATTTCGGTTGGGAAGAAAGCTTGGATCTGCGACGCGAGAAGAATTGAAATAGTAATAAGCATAGGCAAAATGACTTTAGGCAAATTCTTTAATATTTGGTTATAACATAGTTGTTTATGTTGAATTCTGTATTATTATACAAAATTATCGAAAATATTTTAGTTTTGTGTATGGATTCCTTAACTTATATTAAATGCAGCTTCGAGGAGTGACGTATCCAACTGGGAGCCTAGATCGCACGGGCCTTCCTAGACACTTGTGAGATCAGAAATAATAGTTACATTATAATACATAACTGGTACCTAATTAATTTTTCCAGGTGGATGAACATTTTCCCCATTTGAACGTCTTTTAGTTCAACCATTTCTTTTATATTGTTGTGTTTTATTTATAAAAAAATTGAAATAAAAACCGAAATCATGACTTTTAATTTGAAACCGTTTGACCTTGAAAAAATCTAAATTTTTCGCTGCGGCATATTTGAAACGACGAAGATTAGTTACAAATATTAAGTATTTCTCTTTTCTTAAATAAATTGCTGCATACGCCACTGGCTTGTAATGATGTCGTATGCCAATTTATGGTTTGGTTCGGTGGCGTTGCAATTCAGTGGATAATTCTAAAAATTGGTTTCAATCGGTAGTAAATTTATGTGGTGTAATTCGTATCGGTGGTTATTTTGAATCGCAGGTAAACTCAATTCGTAATAATTCACTTTTTGACAAATATAAAGATAAGAGCAAACCGGAAGTAAAATCAGTTGGTGGTATTTCAGGCTTACCACAGTTATCGGTAAGTAGCTAGTAGTCCACGTCAGTGGTACTATGGGTATGCAATCCGGTATACATTTACCTAACAACGACTTAAATGATCGAGTTATATAGGCACCCCAGTCTAGATATGCTCAAACATATCAAAACATAGCCACAAAAACGGCAATAAACGAAATTACACCAAATATTAATCGAAATCTTTTAGTTGAGAAATTACGCAGTCATTATTAAGCCAAGTTTTAATACATATACGAATAGCTTTGGTTAAAATTTAGTTACAATCTTCACGTTTTACCACAACCGTAGCTTCCTCAGCATTTATAGTTATTTAAAAAAGCTTACATTTCGATTTGATATGTGATGTTAAGTTTTTAAGTCAGATCTGTGAATAATTAAGGTTTTCCATGTGTATCTGCATGTGGTAGTTTTGAGGTTACGTTTCCATTTAGTTTTTTTTAAGTTTCTTTGTGGACTAGATTTTACTAATATTATAAAAACATCTTTTAATTATCATAACACTTACAAAAAGCGGTTTCACAAATATCTTAAAAATAAATCAGACCTAAATTACAAATACAAATACAACTGTAACGATTGTAACGCTAATTATATAGGACAAACAAAACAATCAATAAAAACCCCAAATAAACCACACACTATACTTTCAGACCTTGCAGTAGAAAAGTTACATAATTTCAGTTTAACATTTGAAAAAAGTACATAGATAACCATATTTAAAAACTGCTTTCAAAAATTCAGATAATAAATTAAAAGTATTTATACTGTAATGATACTCCTTTATTCAATATAAGGCTTTATGTAAAAATATATATAATTAATGGCAAATCACCATAATTTATAAATTAAATGGTTTTAATATTTGAATTCTATATCACACTCAGGGCTAATGAAAAGATGTAATAACTATTATTTTAATAAATAGTTTATTGCTCTCTGTATTTTATTTATTTGCAATTAAATAGGGCTTATCTTCGACAAAGCATGAAAAAAATATAACTCTTGTGTCAAGGAAGTAGTATCACTAACTTTGTATTATAATTGATCTGTTGTATGATAAATTAACCAGTTTAACAAATGCGTGACTTTGATAGGTCTATAACCTTAAAATTTAGTGTACACAAAATGATATGTTCGTCCGCGAAATTTAGCGTAAATTGAATTAAAACACCAAGAAAGGGCAAGACCACATCAGGTAAATGCTGCTAAATATGTGACGTGGCTTTCGCCTAACCTGTTTTGTTTCAGATTACGTAGCTGACGCCAAAACTTGCATTTGTTTAATTTTCAGCAAAACTGGCAAAAATCGGCTTCCAACCACAAATCTAAGAAACGCTATCTCGATTATTCAAATTTGAACGGATCTGGGCCGCTGGAATCACGTTCAACCCTTAGGAAAATGTCGAAACTTGAAGAACCCCAAATACAACGGGGCTGCTCCAACTGCTTCCTGTGAAATTTACCTTTCGAACTGGTGCTCCGCTGCTGGCTTGCACAATGAAAAGACACCACGGCTATTACATGCATGGTGACCACTTCGTCCTCCAAATTTCTCCACCCAGGCACTCCTAAAGGGCAATTAAAAATGTAACACACCAGGTTCTGGCTGTCCGATGTTTCTGCTACTCGGAAAAGGAACCTCAAAGTTGATCGCCTTTGGACTATTCTTGCAGCTGGCTATTTCTCTTTACTGGGCACTGCTATCACTTTGAAAATTAGTCACAAAGATGGACTGCACACGGGTGAATAATAAAACCACTTTTCAGGCTCAGCAAATAATTTACATGTACTTATGGACTATAGTTTTGATAAAATGTTCTTAGGTAAATACTAAAACGTCTTTTTCTTTTAAATTGTTGACGTAGCACTTTGCTCAGCTTTTTAATCACTTTAATTGCACGTATTCACATGAGTTTGTTCAGCACTGTATCACTGTCTGTGTCTTACGATTGGTTGCCTAATTGCTCTTTGCAATCTTTACTTCCTCGTACTGCTTTGCTTCACCTTTCCGTTATCTTGCCGTTTGTGACTTAAACACATTTAAACTTATAACGCTCATACAATGTCTGTACTTTACAGAACATCTTGTATTATTTTAAAATTCATATCATTGTTTGACGCTATTCAACTCAACCCTGTCAGCTACATAATTCAAGCTGCATTTGCCATTCCAAACATTAATTATGACTGAATTCTGAACGTAACTCTTCTGAATACTATCTTATCTCATGCCAACCTTTCTTACTCAAATTATGATTGCTACTGCTCATATCAAGTGCATCTATTAGTGTAAAATTACTGACTTTTTTGCAATAAATAAAATAGTTAATTCTGTGCTCATTTTGAACCTATTCATTCTCGTGTTAACTAGGCAAACAGAATTGCTGTGTGCAGTAAACCATTACAATATATGGCCAGTAGCCAAAAAAATTATAATGAAACGAAAATGGTGTTCTACTGATTGTATTACTTACGAGGACAATTTTAGTGCTTTTCTAAAACTGATACTGTAATACAGTTTCTGCTTTAAACAAGAACAATTCTGTATCTTGGGGCATTTTCCTTGCAGTTTTAAAAACATCTATGCAAATATTAGTCGAAAGAAACGTTTAGATCTTGTAAATTTAGTGCATACACAGATTTTACATCTAAAATGGAGGACGATTTTATCCCAAGTAAAAGTATATAATTCAATGGATTTTAAAAACATAACATTTGGTATATCATTTCAAAGAATTATCTTATAGTAACACTTTCCAACATGGCCACTAAAGCACATGCACCTTGAACCAATATGAAACGAATACTAGGGGAGCAATGAAGTGCAAAACTTGTTTAAATTTGGGTTATTCCCATAAGGGCGAAGAGCAAATCCTTTAAATGAAGGGCAGCTTAGAATAATTTTATTCATATGCATGCTGGCAACGTGTTAGAGATAGAACTACGCCACTTAGCTTTATCGAGCAAAAGATGGTTACGGGGTTAACAATTGAATCGTACGTTACATAATGGGTATAAAGGAGGATAAATGCATTTTTCATTTTCCAAAACTGAGTAAAGTTAAATCCACTATTCTAAACGATTGCTGTTTAAAGAAGCATCTGCTGTCTTTCATGACTAATATTCCACACACGAAAGTATTTATGCATTTCACTTCCAGAGCCGAGCAGTTATTCCATTAACGCACTTCTCATGAATAAACTCCGGAGCACCTTGTAGGATAACGGGACAGCGGTCGATTACAATGCGACATGTAATAGTGAAGTTAGCCTTGACTAGGTCGACTTTTACACATAATTTGCCAAAATGTAATTAATACGGCGGCTAACGGTGACGGCTCGCCGCCAGTTCCCTATAGCTGGAAGACTAGAAGCTGACCTTTAGTTTGGGCGTTGCCCATTAGTCCGGGGTCCTTTATTAGATCAGCCATTGTAAAAACTAGCATAATGTTTAAATTTGCATTCCAGTGTACATAACAACTAGTTGTTTTTTGGCCGATTGGTTTACCGGAATCCGGTTGGCTTACCATATTAACAATTGAATATGCGATGGGCTGCTTTTTGCAGAGATGTTTTTAAGAGATAATGGTCAGATCTGGATAGTTGGTTATCTTACGCAATTTGTTGTTTCCCTCCATCATAAAAACGTCGTTTTGATTGATTTCGAGCTTTATCTTATCAGACACTACATGCTGTAATTTGCCTTTATTATAGTATCTACAATAAATACATTATTAGGCATGGTACTTCTTTATATAAACCAGTTAATTTAGGCGACCTTGTGTTTGACAGTTCTAGTTTGATCCCATATTCATACACGATTTTATGTAGCTGCATTATGTAAATACTAGGTTTGCCTTTATAATTTATTTAACGTTGCCTACAGAGCTAAAATGGAAAGACATTTACAAAAACATTGCTTTAAAGCGGTATAGAAATATTATGCACATATAGTTGCAGGTGATGAGACTTGTTTTCAATATTGAAATCTACTCATAAACAGGGGTCCACCTGAGTGACCGCCATATAAATGCCGTCGAGGCACAAAATGATGTAAGAATCGTTATAGCGATCACCCTTGTGAGAATCATTTGGGAATCCCCGAGTCGCTAGCTTTTAAATGTAAGCACCAGAGGTAGCTGTGTGTTTTGTATCGTCGAATTTCGTCTCGAATGGGGCTGGAGGCAGACAGATCGGCAAAAGGTGCCTATACAATTTTTTCACCGACAGTTGGTCCGATACGTAACAGCGTCATCAACTCCCTGTACATCAATCTATTGTCTCGCAACCCTACTGGATTCAGAAAAGCCCTAGAAAAGCTTTTCGTTTAAGGTGGAGAAGCTCTTAGCAGTTGTTGGTTTTGCTTCCATCTGTGAATTGCGATTCCACAAACTCTGCACTTCCGCGCTATTTAATTCGCTGTACCCAGATAAATTTCTTATGAATTACCATTTTATGCATGTGTGATTTACCGCCATTGCGAAATGTGTTATATGTACCCAAAATAAAATATTGCATATATATATTTTTTATTAACAATTTGCAAGCTGTGAAATTAGTTTTGAGTCATACTCCCGTTCACAGTGCAGCAACGCTTTCAGCACGTTGGACTAGTGTATTAATATTGTTTGGGATTTTTTACTGTTACAACTACAAGGGCAACCTGCTTTAAATGTAATACTATGAGTTATCTGAAGAGATTTCTTTGAAAGATCTTGTACCATTTTTATTTGTAAAGCGCGGTGCAGTTTCGCGTATTTTTAATAAGTTAGCATTATCAGAGATCTGCAAGTCATAGCCGGAACCGAGCATCGTACACACCTCTCATTGCGAGGAGGTCTTCTGTGACGGGACTTGCACTCCATCACAGGCATTTGAAACACTACCGTGGCGCCCTGGACAACAAAAAAGCCGTTTTTATAGTACTGCCAATTGAATCTAAAAGAAGATAGCTTTTTCTCACTCCAGATCTCTTGAATCAGTCGGCGTTGGCTGCATGCCAATGCTCGCCTTCATGGTTTATCAATTCCGCTTTTACCTCAATCCATCTTGGTTAGACGAATTATTCTCACTTCTCGGTCATGTTCGTCTTCCTTGTTTTCTGTTTTTGCCGGTTAGATTTTTTCGTTATTTAACACTTTCTCAAAGTATTGTTTTCACATTCGTTGTATTTCAATCTTTTCTACAATTTCCCGTTTCGTCTTTACAATAGCTTGTTCTCTGTTGGTGTCTCTATCTTCTTGTTTCTGTACTTCTCTTCCAGTTCCCATATTTTTTTCGTTGCATGCTTAGTTTATATCCTTAGAAATGAGTATTGTCTATTTCTGTTGTTTTTCGACACGTATCGTTCTATCGCTTGTTCACAGGCACTTATTTTCTAATTTTATTTCGTTTCTTAATTTTTCTTTTGCAGTTTTCCTTAAACCACTTTTCTTTTTTCTTTTTACCATTTTTCGTACACGCTTCCACAATTTTTTTTTTGGAAATCACTTTATTTGATGCTGTTTTGTAGATCCTTCAAAATGCATGGAATTACTTTCTTTATATGTCTCTCTATTATGTTTGACAACTCCATCTTCAAGTTTTCCCCTACTGTGGAATGGCCACTAGCTATATTGGCCCTTTGGTAACTTCCTAATTCGATATTGAGTTGTTCACTTCTTCCTCTACTAGTATGTTGTCTACTTGAATTCATGTTTTCTGTGAATTGTTTTCTTTTTAAAATTTCAATCGAGAAAACATGACTTCCAAAATATATTTAGAGCTTCACATTTCAGGGTCCCTAGATGACTAAATACATATTTTCTCAATTCCTTTTGTCTCTCTGTCCGTCTGTGTGTCTATCTGTCTAACTGTATTTTTGTCGGCCTGTCTGTTTGTTGGCGATATCGCTCAAGAACTACTATTTGTAGGTGGGAGACGACATTTTGCATGCGGATTAAATGCCTACTTGGCCCGAAATCGAATATACCTTCTGTCAAATAGATACATGGTAAGCACATTAGAGAAGTAGCCATTTTTTATTTAACTGAAGAATTATATTAGTTATATAAAAGTAATATTTGGACATAGCTCAGGCTTTTACTATTGACGAAAATAGGCATATTTGGGATCCAACAGTGATAGGATAAATATCGTAATACATCGATTGCTGCGGACCACAATCAGAGTGGAGACAAAGTTGCAGCAATCGAAGCGAGCGGCACTTACGCGGAAAGTTCCGTCTAAAATCTGTTACACATTTTTTAATTTATATTTGAAGCCTCCTGTTTGCTGTGATTTCGATAAGAGGTCTATAAAATTACCTGTTTATAATGCTTGTTTTCTGGTGATTTTCTTGGTCCTGTAAATAGTACCTTGCTTCTAACAGTGCCTATTTCGAGTTTATTCTCGCCAGAAACCGTATAAGCAATCTTCTAGTCGCCTTCTCCTCTTCCCAACTATTGAACTATTAAACTTATCGTATTATCTTTTTGTTTCATTTTCTGTATTAACATTAAGTTTATTCCATATTTTCTTGCTTCAATCACAAGTTGTTTAACGGCTTCGTCATAGTACGTTCCTGCTACGCTCCACGTAACTACATAAATTTTTTGTTGGTGTGTATTTTTCGTTCGTTTTTGAACGCTTTTTCCAAAAGGATCTCACTGTGCCACCTGTGTCTTCGTTAGTAGTTTATAAAGTTGAGATAGGAGTGTTATCCGGCTGTAGTTTTCAAGTAGTTTTCTATCTCTCTTTTTAAACAGCAGGATTATTTTTGCAACATTCCAGTCCTTTGGTATTTTTACCTGGTTCAAACATTTGTTAAAAAGCAATTTAAGTGCCCGTTTCCTACTTCCATTGGGGATGTAGTTATTATGTTGTTAAGTTCATCTATGGTATGTTTTCCGATAGGTTTTTTTATTGCAACTTAGCTTTTACTTTATTTTGATACCCTTCTGTTTTTTCCTCCAATTGGGTAGTATCCAACTGCATCGACTTGTTTATGATAATCCGGTTCCTTTCCAGTTTGAAATTTCTTCTTAAGTTATATCTAACTAGCCGGTAGTCAATCCCTGTATGTAATTTATTGAGTCCTGTTATGGGTGTTATTATCATTTCACGGGATTATGTGATGTAGTCGATTTCATTTTTATACAGTCCATTTGGGGAGATCCAAGTCCATTTCTTATTTGGACGTTTTTTAAAGAAAGTGTTCATAGCAAAGAGGTTATTTTGCTCTAAAAAGTTTAGTATGAGGTGGCCTCTATCGTTTCTTACACCCAGACCATATGGCCCTATCTTATCTTCACGTTATTCTTTCTTTCCTCCTAGTTTGGCATTGAAATCTCCCATAGCTATTGTATATCTGCATTTGTCTTGGTTTAGAGCCCGCGATACTTCGTCATAGAATGTGAAAACGTCTTCATCTTCATATTGGGAGGTAGGTGCATACACTTGTACGATTTTTAGGTCTGATTTATTAGATAGTTTTAGTGTTATGTATGCTACTCTACTGGGATAATTTTTGTTTGACTAAAAAGCCAACTCCGCCTTGTGACTTACTGTCATTTCCTCCTTCCATATCTCCATGTGGTAGCTGTAGTGGGCTTTTTCCTGTCCTTCTTACCTCACCTAAGTCCAGTATGTCCCACTTGATGGTTTTTAGTTCCTCTTGCAACTCATTGAGTTGTTCGTCTTTTAACATTGATTTGATGTTGTATGTGCATATATGAAGTTAATTTTTAGTTTGCTTACTAATTGTAGACAGATGTTGACAGTTTTTGATGTGTAGTTTAGTGAGCAGATTTTTGCCTCCACCAGATTCCGTAAGGCACCCCTTTTTGAAGGGGTGGGATTTGGGTTTACCCACCTGGGGACCAGATCCATTTGATTTTGAATTCGACATTTTTTGGGGGTTTTTTGGCCATGGTTTTTCCACGCTGGCCAGGCGGGTCGGAAGATGGTAGGAATAGGGAAGGGTATAGGTAGAAGTAGGAGGGACCAACAGTTAGGGGGATGATGTTTCTCTCACCGGGAAATGAGGGAAATCAAGTGCTCGCTAAGGGCAGGGTCGCCATTCCCTGTGGTAGATATATCTTCACCGGGGTCGTGAGGAGTATGTATCCGCCACCCCATGTTCAATTTTATGAATTATCTATTAACTTAAGAGACATTTTGTAGAAAAGTCAAAATAACATATCTTTAAAGTTGTTCCTATACAAAAGTTAGTACATTTTTGTCCAACGTATGTTATATATCAGTCAATATTAATTTCATTTCAATTTAAAATCAATAAATATGTCGTACATAGGGAAAGGGCAATGTTAAAAATTGCTAAGGATTGACTCTAGATTTAATGAAAATAAATCATTATTATGAGTGGTTCTTAAACATGGCAGTACAAATATTCTGTTCGTTTTGACGTTCAGCCGAATTTATATTTAAAATATTAAGAGTTTTGAGCAAACCTGATTCATAAAATGAATAACTATTTATATATTTTTTTCAAAATTATTATGTACGGCAACTTCGTTTATATTGTAATGATGCCCTCAACTAATAAAGGGTTTAGAAAAATATAAATTATTAAATATGGCAAATCACCACACAATACTCTGAGTAGTTATATTAAATTTAAAAAAATGTAACACTGCCTGTCAGTATCTTGGGCTAATCAAAATGAAATGTATTTATTACTCTTTAATAAAATTGTTAATTGTTTCTGTCTATATTTTATCGAATTGCAATATCTCTTTGGTCTTGCTCCGGCAAAACACAAGACTAATATCTCAGGTTAGGTTTAAATTTGAGTCTTATTTTAAAATTATTCTTTACAATATTTAACTCAGAGTAGCTCAAATACGCCAAATTTTAGTACAACCGCGCTACTCGCTTCAATTACTCATAACCTCACAAACTTGACTTAACCACAAAAGGTTCGCGGGTGCATACAGCGTTTTATTTTGATATTCAAAAGCGAAATTTGTAAGAAACCACAGGTAAATTCAAGCAAATCTCCCGCCTAGCAACAACGTAAAACGACGCTAGCTAGCTTTTGTTCTACTTCTTGTGATAGCTCCAAACCCTGGCCAAAATCGCATTTTCTGGTGACGCCACGCAATTTACTCGAACTGAGACGGATCTGGGTACTCGGAAACACGATGAATCTCTTCCGCAACGTGTATTCTCGAAGTAAACTAGCTTTGCGGACTCCAACCATATATCAAGATGCTAAATCTTACCTTTGAAATTCTATCCGATCTCGTATCGGAGCTGGTGCAGGTAACGCTGATGTCCTTACTAGCTGGAAGCCACTTTCCTGGACCTAAATCTTGTTCTGGAATGCTCTTACATTTCTTCTTGGTCTGTAGGACTTGCGATCCCTGGCTTCTGAAGTTCAAATGGATCGGAGTTGCAGCTCGAAATCTCCAGGTGTCGAAGCCGAAATTCAGGCCGAACTTGGTTTGATTAATTTTACAACTTTTTTATCGGAGAAACATTCGCTAGCACTTCCACATGTGTCCGGTAACTTGTAGAATAATTTGGTATACTTTTTATACCTGGCAAATAACTTTTCGTGCATTAAAACATTAAAATTCATGAGCACTATTTGCCCACAAGTTAACATAATGGGAATTAATTTCTTAGTATTTAACATAAAAGCATCGCGCTACCTGGTAACAGCGATCTGATATTGTTTAAAGGAAATAAGTATTAGTTATAATTTTACAGAAAGGAATAAAATTTGATGAGCATGTTGGTTGCTTAAAACTAGAAATTGTCTTTATTTCTTATACATAACAATGTCTTTGCAATCACTGATATAATGGAGATTAGGGTAGAGACTATGCCGATTAGAAAATCAAGGTTAGTTCCACAATGTAAAAAGTGCCAAGCCTACGGTCACACACAGAGATACTCTGCAAAAGAACCCAGGTGTGTAAGGTGCACCGGAAAACATTTAACGGTAGATTGCATCAAACCTAAAGATGAAAAACCGAAGTGTGTCCACTGTGGCAAAGATCATCCGGCTAACTACCGTGGATGCCTGGTGGCTAAAGAAATTCAGAAAATTAAGAACAAACAAACAAAAAAAAACCTATTCTTCCTCGACAGCCCCAAGGAATCGAACAGGAACAAGTAAAAGTGGAAAAGCCGAAGCAAAAAAATGAACCAAAATCCATGACCTACAGTCAAGCTGTAACTGGAAGAACGGAAGAAAACCATAATAGGAAAGCTAGCCGATCACATCTCCAAAAAATATTGGAAAAAGTAGATGCAATGGACGAACGCATTACCAAACTAGAATATCACAGTCAAGGAGCGATTCCTAAAAATAAAAATGGCTAATCAACTGAGAATAATGGAATGGAATGCCAATGGACTACTGCAAGATCAACAAGAGTTGCAAGCAGTTCTGGACATGGAAAAAATTTATATATGCCTCATTGCCGAAACACATTTCACCAAGGAGTCATATAACAAGTTTAAAGGATATACGGTATATCACACCATCCACCCCGATAACGACGCAAGAGGCGGCAGTGCAATCATTGTAAAAGGATCCATTGCACTTCACCACGAAATACGATACCAAACAGACCTAATACAGGCAACATCTATCATAGTCAAAACTAAAACGTATGACGTAATGATTACGGCACTATATAGCCCACCAAGACATAACATCAAGAAAGAAGACTACCTCAACTTCCTTGAGGAACAAGAATATAGATTCATTGTGGGAGGCGATCTCAATGCAAAGAACACCCAATGGGGATCTAGATTAACAACAACGAAGGGTAAGGAACTTTTGAGAGCATGTAACAGCTTGAACTGTGAAATACTAACGTCTGGTTAATCAACATATTGGCCAACAGATCCACACAAAATTCCTGACCTAATAGACCTTTTTATCGTCAGGAATATCTCCTCGAATTACATTCGTGTTGAAGAAACATGGGATATGAGCTCAGACCACTCTCCCATTCTTCTTACCTTAAGTGATAATATAATCCAGAAAGAACTACCACATAGACTTGTTAATAAATTAACCGACTGGAAAAGTTTCAAAATCCAACTTGAGAACTCTATAAATCTTTCAGTACCGCTAAGAACTGAGGATCTTCTGTATCTAGAAGTAGAGCTGTTTGTCAAAAACACCCAGCAAGCAGCATGGGAAAACACTCCCGAGATAAAACCCAGAGCTAAGGGTAACAATTACCTCAAAGAAATTAGGGATCTTGTGTCTGAAAAAAGAAAATTAAGAAGAAAATGGCACCAAACAAGGGCACCAATAGATAAAACCGCCCTGAACAACGCCAACCAACAATTAAAGAGAGAAATTCAACGCATCAAAAACGAATCAATTGAAAGCTATCTGAGAGATTTAACCAACGACAGTAAAACTGACTACTCCTTGTGGAAAACCACTAAACGATTAAAACGACACCCTACCTTTCAAAACCCACCAATTAGAAAGACAGATGAAAGCTGGGCCCGGAACAACCAACAAAAGGCAACTAGATTTGCAGAACACTTGGAATTGAACTTCCAACCAAATACCGGAGAAGATCCCCAAGATTGGACTGAACCAAGTCAAGAGGATCTCGAGATTAAACCTACCACCCCAAAAGAGGTCTTGGAAGAAATCAAAAAGAATATTAACCCAAAGAAAGCACCCGGATTTGACCAAATCAAGGGAGAAATTCTTAAACAGCTCCCAAAGAAAGCAATAGTAAAATTGACTCATCTTATTAACGCTACATTTAGACTAAGATATGTTCCTACGATGTGGAAAATAGCCGAAGTAATAATGATGCCTAAACCAGGAAAGCCACCTTATGAAGTGTCGTCATATAGGCCTATTTCTCTGCTGCCAGTTATCTCAAAACTGTTTGAAAAGATACTTCTTAAAAAACTAAAACCAATCATAGAAGAAAATAACCTAATCCCTTCGCATCAGTTTGGCTTCAGAGAAAGCCATTCTACAACAGACCAGGTTCATAGAATCACAGATATTATTTAAAAGTCTCTAGAGAAAAAGAAAGTCTGCTGTACAATATTCTTAGATGTTGCGCAGGCTTTTGATAAAGTCTGGCATGAAGGCCTGTTTTATAAACTGAACAAAATTCTGCCACGACAATACTCTCAACTTTTAAAATCGTACCTTTCAGAAAGATATTTTAGAATAAAGCAGGAGGATGCTTATTCTAAATTAAGAAAAATTCAGGCAGGAGTGCCACAAGGTAGTGTACTAGGTCCAGTTCTCTACCTGTTATACACTAGTGACATTCCTGATCCTGAACAGAACACCATCGCAAAGTTTGCAGACGATTGCAATAAGAAAAAATCACGAAGAGGCTGCTAAAAAGTTACAATCCTCCATCGATAGAATAAGCACCTGGACCAAAACCTGGCGTATCAAGCTCAACGAAAGTAAGTCCGTACATGTAGACTTCACCAATAAATTGAAACAACACATACCCATCAGAATCAATGATGCCCAGATTCCTCATGCTGACACGGCGAAATACTTGGGCATGACCCTAGATGCTAGGCTACGCTGGAAAGCCCACATCAAAAAGAAAAAAGAAGAATTTAATCTAAAATACAGAAAAATGTATTGGTTACTAGGAAGAAACTCCAAGTTATCCATTTACAATAAATTGCTTCTTTATAGGCAGGTCTTGAAACCAGTATGGACATATGGCCTACAACTCTGGGGCTGTGCTAGCAAAAGTAACATCAACATCATCCAGCGACTTCAAAAGAAAGTACTGAGAAACATGGTCGATGCACCTTGGTACTTCCGCAACTGCGATCTTCATAAGGACCTTGAAATAGAAACAGTTAGTCAAACCATCCCCAAAATAGCAAGATGTCACGAACGAAGACTTCTCCAACACGTGAATAGTGAGACACTCCAGCTCCTCGACAACACCAATCTGACAAGAAGACTCAAGAGGACTAAACCCTTCGAGCTAGTATAGTGAAGTGAGTGAAAAGCAGAGTATTTGTGCAATAGTTACACGTTAAAAATTTGTGTAGTTTATTTATTAGAACCTGAGGTGGACTTGTGAGTAGAACCTTAGATAAGTTTCCAATCTGTAGCAATTTAAGTTAGAATAAAATTATTCATTGATCAATGTTATGATCAGATTATAATGCCATAAATACACAGAAAAGGGTATTTACTTAATAAAAAAAAATCTTATACACATAAAACGTTATTTATCACTGTTCTGCTATGAACACTTAGTTTTAAAATGCACTGGCACTTGAGTGCAATTTTAAACACGTCACTAATTATTCTTCATTTCAGTTGCCCTCGTTCGGTATTGTTCTTTGTAAATTTTATCTTATCTTGCTTTGATTTCCATCTACCTTTCAGCTTGCTTGCTTTTTACTGGCCTGTACGTTTATTAAAAACTTTATGTTCATATTCATTATGCACATAACCAACCCTTTGTATTATTTACTTTTATTTGGCCCGGCTTCAAATTTGCTCAAACCTATCATATTACTTATATTATATTAGCCAAACTTTAAATTCAATCCTTCTGAAATCTGCTTTGTTTATGCCTGCCTTTATCTCTCTAATTATGCTTCTTGTATCTTATTTACGATGCATTTAATAACTTCAACTACTGTTTAGATTGCAATTAAATAAAATATTTCAACTCTGTGCTTTACTTGACTTTGTTCAATACTCTCTCTGCATACAGAATTATATTGTGAGCTTTAAACCATCTCAATATATAGCATTTGGTAGCTGCTAATTAAGAAATATAAATTATCCGTATGGATTAAAAATGATTGCTGCATAAAACAAGTTTTACTTCGAGCCAATTTGAATAACGGTTTAACCTGTCAGTTGCAAAAACTTAATTTGTGTAAATGCTCCAAATTTCTTGTTTTCCGCAAGACAGTTGCTCCAAACTTAATAAATATATAGGTCATCCCGTTGCAAAGCTCGTTCCTCAGAGAAAACCTTCGCCAAATTGCACATCTCTCTATTAAATCAGGACAAACTATACAGCCTTTATCTTACTATATCCGATTATGTAACCGCCGGAATTTATTTTTAGGCAATCCGGCCGGAGGCTGTTTATTTTTACGACGACTAGATCTGGTTAACAAAATCTTCTCGGAAATTCGCCGACGAACGCCGGCGGAATAAATAAACGGTCTGTATATTTTAATCTCTGATTCGAATTGGGAATCCAAATAAAAATATAAAAACCAGAGCGAAATGCTTGCCGCTCAGTGACTTTCTTCCGTGAGCGTTTGTTCAACAATTCGCCATCTAATTTAAAAAATAATTATTATGCATATCCTGCACGGATTACAGGCGAGTTCCTTAATCCTGAAAGCTGCAGCCGACAGCGCTTTCTCTCTCCTGCAGCAGCAGGAGTTTTCCAAACCGGGGAAAGAGGTGGAAATTTGTTTCTAAATCCAAGCAGGCGCGGCAAGGCAAGGCCGTCTTAGATCCGAGCTGAATAAGAATGAATTACAAATGTCAACAGTCTATGACTATTAAGCACCGTTTTCTTGATTGTTTCGTTTCATGATTGAAATAGATAAGAAGGGTTACATGGCAGGTTTCGAATTTGCAATGTGGGCGGGTCTGTTTTCTCAGAAACCGCTTTCTTTTGTTTTTGTATTTTTATAAAAGTACTATTAAAGTAATTTATTCGAGTTTTCGCCCGTCATTGTAAGTTTAGGAAAATGTAAATATCAATGTCGCCTGGAACTGTCTCCACATTTCTCCAAGATTCTTTTTGCGCTTTTTGCAAAAGGACAGTCGTAACCGGTGGCAGGTGCAGAACGGATCAATGTTAACGGGTTGTATTTCCGTATTAGAGGCATTGCAAAGCACTTTTTTAGAGAAATTTGCAAATGTACTTGCGATTTATTCGCACTGTTTAAAATTGCAAAAGGTTGCCCCATGCATATTCAAGAGTTTTCGCAAGAAATGAACCGTTTCGATATGTGGACATTTTAAAAATCAAGTTGAAAAAATTACGAACAAGCTTTTATGTTTAATATGAAAAATAAAAGGTGCTTGGAATACTAAACTCTACGACTTGCATAATTGTTTATCTAATTGACATATCTTAGACTCAGCGCAATTACTAGACTTTGTTGTCACTTTCCAACGAATCGCGACAGATTAATTGCTTTAACTTGCACCGAATCGCTACTAATGCAACAGTCCGCTTCATTCTTAGAAGACCCGGAGAATGTAAACCGAGCAGCAAAAAATTCTTTAAAAGTTAATTTAATGGTCTGCTAATTTTAATCACTTTTTAGCATATTTTTTGGACCACTCGTTAGATTAACGCAAATGCATTAGGCCCTTTCTTTTATATTTGGGCAGCTATACAACGCCGGGACCTGTACACTCTGGCTCCTTTCATTTTTATAATAATAGAAGACAATTTAATCTGTACCATTCCATTTTATTATCTTCCATATTATCTTTCGTCAATTAGCGAATTTGGAGAACGTTGCTTTTCCATTTCCTAGTGCTTTAATTGCCATTTTTAACAGTGCAAGGTTTTTTTGCTTTGCAGCCTAGTTGGCCATGGATAGTTTATTTATTAAAATCGAGTTAGGGTGTAATGCAACATGAGGAAAACTGCAATTTAGTTGCATAATAGTGTAGATGCAAATAACCCGTACCGGTTGCAAAATGTGCATTAATTATGATGCCGTGCTATGCACGGCTATTAGTTTAAATTAAAAGAAATAGTTACAATGCAGATATCAATACTTTGCTTTAAAGTACTTCAAAATCTAATTTCGAATTTAAAAAAATGGCCGATTACTGTTGAATAGCAAATAGTAGTGATTTATACTAAGATTGACATTAGCAACCCCTAGTGGATAGGCAACTTAAAAGACGCACTGGTGGTTGCATACATACAGGCGCTATATTTTTCCATATCGCAACGTGCGGAGATCTGAGTATTATCACAAGGCGACAACCACATTGGCCTAGTATAATTTTATTTTAAAAGACAAAAATACTACTAGTAACTGTTGCTTAGACATTATTGTTGAAAAAAAGTTGATGAAGCATTAGCATTAGCACTTTTAATAGCGAGGCGAATTTTATCTTCAGGGGGATTTCAGGAAATCTGAAACAATTCAGTTCAGAGCCTATGCAGGAATTCAGCCCCAGGTGTCGTATCAGATAACGGGCCTCATTATCAGTCATGACGTAAAAATGTGACCCGATGGGCAGCTTTTTGCGTGTAGGCGGCGAAACTTGCGAGTGTAAGATTGCGTCGGGTCCTGATTTGTATCGGGTTTGGGATTTATCTCCCCTAGTAACTTCCAACTATTAACTCTATGACGTCTTTATAACTTGTGTGTGAAATGTGCTAAAATAGCAGTAACCCATAAAATGCGTCTATGCTAGAACTTATGCAGTTAACTGAGAGTACTAATAGAAAGGCGCAAAATAACTGAACAAACGGATAGTTAAAACCAAATAACAATTGAGGGCCTTAGAATAAAAAGCGTACAAGTGCAATTTTCAACATTCTGAGATATTTGCACTCAAAGTTATATAACTTTTTAAAATTCTTTAGAATAGCTGGGGATTTCTTTCCTTTTTGGTTACCTATCTACTAAATTTGTTGTTTTGTTTCATATGTTAATTAATTTACTTGAATAAATGATACCAATTTAGGAAATTTGAAAAATTTTGTTGTACCCCTTTTATTCTAAACTTTTAAACATCGCTGTTAAAGATAATATTGCTCTTTTTTTAAAGTATTCATTTATTCAAGTATTAAAGTGGGAACATAAACAAAATTTTTATAAGCATATTAACATATCATTATTCATAACCAGAATACAAAATAAAATCAGTATCTTCGCATCTTCTTCACTTTCACTTATTGGTTGATGTTCTTTTTCTTCATTTTCAGCTTTTTCGGTGTTATTAGTCCCTTCCTGTCTACCCTTAGTGGGCCTAGATGTCCTGCTTCCTTTTTCTTTCTTTTCGTGTTGAATATTATTGTAAAATGTATGGTATATAGGAGGAATAAACTCTAAAAGTGCCTGTAAATTTTTCCAGTTAAGTTCATTGATTTTCAGACTCTGATGGTGCAACTGTGTGAATGTATTCTCAAAACTTGTGCTGGGCCGACCAGTCCCTTTAGCAGGACACACCTACTAAAGCGGAAGTCCACATCTACCGTTGATTTACAATAAAAAGAAAATGACGTTGATTTATTGTAGAAAACATTGAATGTCTCTCCATTTAATTACATGCTGGTCCGTATTTTTCTTAGGATCGCTGATGATTTCATTCAACGTAGAGAAACTGTAAAAATCCTTAATGGTCATTTCATGGACGGAAAACTTTTTACAAGATTTACTAATAATATTCCAATGTTTGGGTACAAATACTTGCGGAATTTTTCGCTTTGCCTTTTTGATGATTTCAAAAGATTGGTCGCACTCCATATACGTATGTCCCGGTTCTAAACACTTATGATGAATTTCCTGAATTCTTGTTGCTTTGACCAAGAACATAAATAATTTTGCAACATTTTAATTTTTGTTCTGCCCACCACACGAGTCGCTATAGGCAATAATTTTTGTCATATTTTGAGGCAGAACACTGTTAATGAAATGAATCAGGCATGACCAAATTGCTTGGGAGCCTCTGGAGGCAACGGTCTCATTCCAAACATACATGTTTGACTCGCCACTTACAGGGCCGGCGTCACACTTTTAGCTCGAGTGGGTAGTAAGGTGGGGGGGGGGGAGTTCCAAGTGATTTTTCACAATACACTCATCTGGAGGGATGAGGGATACAGGGTTATTATCAAAAGTTGATAAAAATATACTTTGAGAAGTCACAGAGTTCAATTTATTTGCTTTCGTTTAAAGATACAAATAGATCATTTTCGTAGGGCGAACAAGACGTTCGTTTTCTATTATGAACAATAAATGCATCCATTAAAGTTTCTAAATCGAGCACATCAACTGAATCCGGGTAGGAATGCAAAATAGAAACGTGGTTTAGCCGATTCTGTGCCATAGCCGATCTTAAATAATGGTTTATTCGACGCAAAACTGAAAAACTTCTTTCATTAGAAGAAGAAGATCTCGGTACTGTTATTATTAATCTCAGAAAACGCACGAATTCGGAAACCATTTTCATATAATGTTCATTTTTCCTAAGAAAGGACCCACCCCCAATTTCAAATATTAGGTTTTGTTCGAATGTTTCGAGTGGGTAATTACCCACACGGATATTTTCGAGTGGGTAGTACTACCTATACTACCCACGTCAACCGCCGGCGCTGGCCACATACGAGACTATAAATGCAAAAGTTATACGCCCCTAACTGCCGCAAATAAAAGACTTTTGGTGTGGTAAGAAGAGGGGTTGGTAAAGCCTGCTGAAGTCGAAACAAATCACACACGTATTTGTGGAGTCTTTATACTGTTTTACGCCATCTTTCTTAGCGGCTAACGCCTTTTCTGCTTTTCGATGATGGACCGACTGTTTCACTGTAGTCTCTCTAACGTTGTTTTCATTTTGGGAGTGTTTAATGATATTCGTGAAATTATCACACTTGCTACACGTATCCGAGTTCGGTCTATGAAAGCGTAAATTAAATTCCGTATTAAAAACAAATCTGTCGTAGGATTCCTTAACAGAAAGAGAAGTTTTTTCTTTACAGAATTCAGAATAAAGTTGATACATTTTCTTTATTTTTAATTCTGGTGACAAATATACCTAGGGTATTTAAGTTGGATTTTCTAGAGTAATGACTCCTGTACTTGGGGAACATTTTGATGTGCTCAACAACGAGATTTCGTCCTGCCGATTCCATCTTCCTACCATGTCCTGTACCCCTTAACTCTTTCTCGCAAAAACCAACAGAATTAGTTTTTGCGCAAACGGTGGTAAATCTTTTATTGCTGATACCACAGGTTTTAAGAAACAACATTTTACATACCCGTTTATTTAGCAGTGTAATTTCAGTGCTAAAATGTTTGCCACTATCACTGTCTTTTTTCCTTTGGACTGGTTTTTTCTTTACGCATGAAGAAAGAAAAGCATTCTGCAAATCGTAAGATGCCAAATTATAAAATTTATCAAAAATAATCTGTATTTCTGCCTCGGATATATTTTTGTTGCAACATTGAATATCCAGACTCTGGATATTCAATGCCTGCAAGAATGTTCATAAACCTGCAAACTACGGGGTAAATGCCCCTTCGTTTGTGGCCAATGTACCCCTTTCCAGAATTTCCAAGCAGTTTCTTTTTGTTCACTTTCCACTCCTTCTCATTACGCCTTCGTTTTCTGGTTTTTGGGGACGCTCATTTATACTTTAGTATAATTCCGTGTCGATGTCCGTGTCAGGGATATAATCGCTTCCTTCGTCAGTATCAAACGGGTCAGAAACATGGGGAGCATCTTAACACATAAATGGAAAATTACCAAACAGAGCCCTAAAACCTAACCTCAAAAGTTAGAAAATTACAGCTTACCTTCTTGACCATCACTTTCCATGTTAGAAAAAACCACCCAAAATGTAAAATGGAATACTTAAGCAACAACCGGTTTCAATTAAACTTAAGCAGCTCTAATTATTACTCCCAAAAAATTCAAAAATGAATTTTTTATAATAACACTCGCTGGCTCTGCAAACGTTGTTTTGGATTATGACATGATGGGAAAAACCCTTCAAACCATTAAGCACAGAATCATAAAAGTAAGACTGCAAATAGAAAGTCGTACAGTGTATAGAAAAACACACTTTCGATATTTTCCAATTTTCCGGCTTTCTCTTTGGATTTTTCCGAATTTTCATTTTTGCTAAACCACCTTGGGAGTAAGACGAACAAACAAAATCATCCAAATCGGTCAAGTCGTTCTCGAGTTTTTGCTTTACTAACACACGTCGATTGATTTATATATATATATAGAAGATAAGCAGCACGTTCTTGCATTTCACGCAGAATGTTATAATAACTTGGAATAAAATGGGTATAAGTGACACTTGTACCCCTTACTTACTACGGCACTCAGAATTGCTCGGATTCAATCAGGTGAAAAAAGCTTATATAAATATATGCGCTCCCAACTCTCTTCTAAAATTCCCCAGGTGGTTCTGACAAATAATGACGGACAAGTGACTTCAAATCCGAAAGATGTTGCAAATTTATTTGCAAACTATTTCTACGACAATATATTAATGAACCAGTAGGTCCACCGCCCTTGATACTAACAAATCGTGTTTCGAACTCCATAACATCTATAGAATTTAACGTGAATGAAGTGCTAAAGGAGTTACAGTCCTTGAAAGCTGAGTCTAGTTCAGGTGCGGATGGAATACCAGCCGTTCTATTAAAGAACTCCGCTGAGAATTTAGCATACGGCGTCACGAAATTCATAAATTCTTCGCTTAAGAAGAATTTTTACCCGATACTTGGAAAAATGCAATAGTCGTCCCGATTTTTAAAAAAAGGAAATAAACTCCATATGCAAAACTATCGGCAGGTTAGTCTGACGTCAATATTGTGCAAATGTATGGAAAGATTAATAGCTAAACATGTAACGGACTTTCTGTTAGTCAACAATGTTATACCGAGGGCCCAACATGGTTTCGTACCCAGACGATCGGTGCTGTCTAACCTTCTATTGAGTTTGGACGCCTGGACAAAATCGCTAGACTCAAATCTACCAGTAGATGTGATTTATTTAGATTTTAGCAAGGCTTTTGATCGTGTCTCTCTACGCCGTCTCACACACAAACTTGAACATTATGGAATTCGTGGAAACTTATTGAAGTGGATCGAAAACTTTCTCACTAATCGCCGATTTAAAGTTCGTATAGAAGGAGTTCTTTCGGATGTTAGAAGTGGAGTACCGCAAGGCTCAGTGCTCGGGCCTCTACTATTTCTGATCTATGTTTGCGATCTACTGTATAATGTTGCATCTCCAACTAACATGTTTGCCGATGACGTTAAACTATATAACTCCCCATTAAACAATCATATTGTCCTTCAAAATGATTTAAATAGTGAGTGGTGTGAGATATGGCTACTATCTTTAAATGTGGGAAAATGTAACATTCTACATCTTGGAAAAACAAATCCTAAGCTAGCTTATTATTTGAACGGCCAGTCCTTAAACATTGTGGATGAACAATGTGACTTAGGAATTATCATAACGAATGATCTAAAGTGGTCCAAACACATCACCGTTGTCACAAAAAAGGCTAACAGATTAATCTACATGGTGTCTAATTTTTTTTTTTTTTTTTTTTTTTTTGTTGGTTTAATTAGCAATCAGAATACATTTATAATTCTATAAGCTAATTTTATGTCTAAAAATGTCTTGTTACGGGAGCCTCCAGCGATGCTACCGTATATACTTCTATTTGGTGTCTAATTGTTTTAAACATTTATCGAGTGATAATTTTAAAAAAATTTACAAAACATACATCAGACCTAACTTAGAATACTGTGTACCGGTGTGGCACCCTTACTTCATCAAGGATATCGATCTTATAGAACGAGTACAAAGAAGAGCCACGAAGATCCCCCTTGAACTCAGAAGTTTACCCTATGAACATAGGTTATCGTTGCTTAATTTACCAACTTTGCAATCTAGGCGTACCAGGGGCGACCTTATTGAAACTTTCAAAATAGCTCAATTTCAGTAACTATGATGGTCTGAGAGGTCACAATTTTAAACTGCATTGTGACAGATTTTTCAAACTTGTGCGGGAATACTTTTTTACAAATCGCATAGTGAGATCAGGGAATAGTTTACCTGTCTGTGTAGTCGAGAGTTCAAGTGTAAATTCATTCAAAAACTGCTTGGACGCCATATGAATAAGTTTTAAATAAGCGTTCAATAAGTTTAAAATATTACAAATGCATTTGCACATTGATGTACAATCCGTTTTGGATAACTTCAGTCTATACCTATAGTTTAAAATTTACTTAAAATGATTGTTTCTTTTTCTCTTTAAAATTATTTTCTTTTTTCATTTTTTCATGTTTTTTATATTGATTTGTATTTTCTTTTCTTTTGCTTTTGTTAATTGCAGAACTTAGTTGCCTTGTTAAGTTATCATGTATAGAATATTTGTTTTCTTAAATGTACACAACACTGATGAAAGTTATATCGGCTTAGCCGCCTACTTTCTACTCAATAATAAATAAATAAATAAATCTGTACTTAATTCAAATATGAAAAAATGCACTTATACCCTTTTTTTCTAAGGCCCTCAATTACAATCCAATGCTTTAAAAATATTATCTACTTATTGAAAACCCCTGATATTAGTTTAATAATACATACAAAGCTAGTAGTTCTTGTTATGTCCATGAATACGTCAATTCTTGGGTTCTCAAAACGACTACATAGATAAGCTGACCAACCATTCTGATTTAACCAGAACTATACTGTTTTTGAGAACTCAGTTCTGATTGTAAATCGAGGGCAGTAAAAATTGTTTTTAAGGCTGTTCTGTTTTGTTGTATTTTTATACCTACATTCCTATAATATTAATTAAGAAGTTAATACATAACATTATATTAATTTTTCAATATACAAGATTTATTGCCCAATCGTGCAACCCTGCTTTCGCTTTGCACTTCGCAGTTGAGTCGCAGTTTTAAGAGAATTTGTCACTGAAGAAAAAATTGTTAATTGGAAAAAAGCTCTCTACCACTGGAATCAAAGTGGGTCGAAATATTCGATCATTTCATGATGTTCCTTGGAACAATCCTTAGATTTTAGTAGAATATTGTATGTGCTTATCTGGGACAAACGGCCCTGTAAAGAGAGTTTTTAGCAAAATGAACTTTTGAACAAAGGACAAATCACGATTACTTATTTAAGCACTAAAATCATTATTATTAATTGTCAAAACTAATTTTGATCACACGTGCATTGAATTTTACAACATGCTTAAAAAATCTGTAAAAGACATTGTGACACTAAATAAATTTAAAAATCAAATTAAGTTAGGAGTAAAAATATCTTCACGTTTCTAATAAATTAAATACATTTTCAAATAACAAAAATGTATGCCGCTGGGGTTTGAACCCGCCGCATCAGAGCGATCGTAACCGCACCCCTGCGTAGAGATCGTATCTGCATCGATAAAGCCAACTACGTCACTGAGCCTCTTCGAAATAAGTTCGGCGCGCACCTCTCTTGAACAGAACGTTGTTATAGAGCATTTCCACCTTACGTCATCACCCCCACCACATCAGCTGTTTGGGGTCAACTTTTGTTAACCGGCTTACGGCAATTAGCCGTTTTTCGGGTTTATAGAGCTATTATTACGAAAAAACGTTGTGGCCGTTTTTATATGTACCTTAGTATAGTTGATTAAGATTAATTTGGTGTAGAAAAGTTTTAGATTTAGCGTTCGTGGGCATTATAAATTGTGGTTAAGTTAGGTTAAGTTTATAAAATACATTTTATTGGCGTTTTTAGTCGTTTTCTGAACATTTGTTCATCATTTTTGGTAAGTATTAGCAAGGATCAACTAATTCATGACAGTAATTAACTGTGCTTAAAACAAGGTAGCTTTTAACATGGCTCAAATGAGTGATTGCGCTCGTGGGTTATTCAAGGAAAACAAGAAACACTACTTGGACATATTAAATGTATTAGGAGGACAAGTTTCTTATGTATTGAATAGCAAGGATTTTGACATGTCTCTGGATAACATACCGCAAATAACAAAGGAAGTTTTAACAAAAGCATTTATAAAAAACTGTTTATGAATATTGCTTTTGTATATTCTCACCTTACAGCACAATAATTCAAGAAAACAGACGAAATGTGAGTGTAATGTCCACATCACTGTCACTACACTAAAAAAATTAATTATGCGGAATGTAAAATTAGGTCTCAACACTGAACATACTTAACTACTGCCACGCATTAGTTAGTCCTTGCTAATTCTCACCAAAAGTTATGAACAAATGTTCAGAAAACGATTAAAAACCGCCAATAAAATGGCATTTATAAACTTAACCTAACTTAACCACAATTTATAATGCCCACAATCGCTAAATCTAAAAGTGTACTACACTATACTAAACTTAATCAACTATATTACATATATAAAAGGTCACAACGTTTTTTCCGTAATAATAGCTGTATAAACATACGAAATACGGATAATTGCCATAAGCCCGTTAATAAAAGTGGACCCCGAACAGCTGATTTGACGTCATCGAGCAACGTCACTGTGACGTATGTGGAAATGCTCTATTGTTAAAACGTTTTTACTCCTTTGTGACATTATCCCGTATCTATTGAGTCTTATTTTCGGCAAATGTAAAGCCTGACCTATATAAAAGTTATTACTTCCTTCTATTTCGAAATTAACACAAAAATAAACAAAATTTTATTTTTTAAGGTGTTTGCCTTATATATATTTGTATGGGATTATACCGGTTTCATGCGACGTAGATATATAATATGTATACAAAATATCGTCTTCCTCCGACAAATAGTTTTTGAGAAAAATATAGTTTTAAAAAATCTTAAATGGCAATACGTATTATTAATAGGAATAAACGTAAACATTATATAAAAAATTGTTGATTTGTTTTTGACGTTTTGGTTTTTATTTTAGAAGAGTTGGTCACCTTATGCATAGATCACCTCAGCGGTTCTCAAAATTTTTCTTTTGATATTGTTATCATGCTTTTGAGTTTATCTAAGAAGTTTATAATTAAAAGTTGTCTATTTTACTACTCTCAGTGAGCCACTCCATTTAACTGCATAAGTTTTCAGTCATCCTGTATATTACATTTTAAAATTAATAACAATAAGGCAGGGCCGGACTGGGTGTTTAAAACGGCCCGGACAATTCATCCTAAACCGGCCCCTTTAAAAAATTAATTTTCTGCTCAGGCAAACAGACCCAACTATTCGTCAATTAAAAAAAAATTCTAAAAACACCACTCAGGTAGTACAAAATATATAAAAAACACAAGTCAGATTAGTAAACTCTTACTGCACATAAATGTAACTAGGAATCAACTAAAAAGAGCCTAATATAGTATTAATATTAGAGTAAAATATCAAATTGCATGTTGGTCACACTTTTACACTTATTATATGTCAGTTTATGCAAAATATAATCATTTTCAATAGAAATTAGAACGTCCTTCTGTAGCCATTACCATGAAAGCCTTTAAATGAACTTGAGACAGCTCCTTAATTTAAAATAAATTTTAAATTAGAATGAAACTTTTCGCATGCGACTTGTGAAATAGGGAGAGTAAATAAATATTTACATGCTTTTTCTAGATCAGGGTATATAAATAATATTTTTGCATAACGTCGTAGCAACAAACTACATATTGTTATTTGTTTCATCGTCCTGTTTAGTTTGTTTTTTGGTGTATTTCTCTGGTAATGTCGATGACAACTTATTCCACTTCATGATAAAACTTGAAAGGAACCTTCGATCTCTCACCAGTAATGTTATTTTATATTCAAAGTTAAAAGCCAACTTGTATTTCTATACATGTTGGACTATTCTCACATTTAATATTGTATTTTAGAATTATACATTTTCTAAAAGACGATTCTGAATAAAGAAGGCATTGTGAATTGAAATATGTGCTTGTGTCTCCAGAAATGCAATGTCCCAGTGTGCAGCGGGGTGAGAAGAGTAGCGAGTAAATTGCTGCATATTAGTTCTTGTGGTGTTCACAAGGTAACGTGTAGCTGGAGCAGGCGTCTCCTTCAGCTTTTATATTTGAAGTGAACGAATTCTTCAACGTGTACACGTAAGTACACCATTCGTACCATATTCCAAGGGTACATTTAAAGCATGCGTTTGGAAACGCTAATGTACTATGCACCTAAAGACGCATTTACTAAATTCAAGTATGTCGTTACGGAGCCGTAACGTGAGAGTTTCCAGTGCTGGGATCACCGCTTTGCAATTTGTGTGGTTATTTTCCATGCCCTGACTTCCAGGATTAGATGATACAATTCGAGGTTTGAGATGATGCAAGTCAGCGTTACTTCGAGGAGCGAATGTAGATCGAAATAGGAAAGTGTTGTAGTTGCATGGTAAAGTCTACGTCTACGTACGCGTATGGTGTTGATTTGATTAGATGCAAGTGCGACCAGCCAGGGCCGTATTAAGACATTATGACATATCTGTCTTTTAACAACAATTATTTCGACGTTATTTTTGATGATCTTTAACAGTTTTTATGTATGTTTGCAATGCGCTTGTGAGTAGCCCCAAGCTGTATCACACTTAGGTTGTTACAGTATTTAATTCTATTATCTTTTATTTATTTTGTATTTTTATGTTTCTATTTGTGTTTTACAGTCAATAGATTGATGTAAACAATTGGCTGTTTTACAGCATTGTTTAGAGTTAATTTCAGCCGACAACACTACAAGGGAGAACCAGATTACTGTTTTGGTAGATAGTGATGCTTCATCAGGCAAGAACTGAGATATTAAGAAAGTGTCATGTTCACTGAGCTAGCTAACCGGATAAAAAGGACAAATAATTATTATTGTATCTACGGAGGGGTAAACAAACGCCCCATTTCAAACTTGCTCAGCTAGATTTTTTATAGAATACTTGTCCATACGTTTGGAAGGAAATGAAAACTCGAGGGGTGAAAGCATTCAAAATCATGGTACTCCTTCTTGTGATTTGCAGATCTGAATTCTATGACATTACAACTTTGTCCATAGTGTGATTAAAAACCTCTATTCTGAATTTGTCACATGATTTTTGTGGTGCGTTGTCCTCGCCAATTTAGTCTGAAACCTTATTTTCTGAGCGCAGATCTCTTTCTTCACCACAACCTTTAGCGGCACCTTATTTTCAAACAATTTTTGATTTAGCTTATTTATAAACTCTTCAGTCCCTTCAGCAATTTTCTGAAATTCTCGGAAAAATGACTTCGGGGGTTGTAAAGTGTCCTCAGCCATGCAGTATTCTTGCAAAAAATGCATACCTGATGTTTGGAGCATACTGCCAATATTCACGGTTTATGGGACATTTTTATGATCGATCTTCCGGTCGCAGCTTCCATGTTAATACGTGATTGTGATTAACTAACAAATCACCGGCCCCGACGGCCACCGTCCCATCGGGCCAGCGCCCGATATGCCGGTCCCCCAGTCCGCCTCTGATAAGGATACTCATAAAAGCTGAAAAGGATCGTTCTCCAGTGCAGTTAGTAACTGCTATATTTAGAAAACTTCTTAGAACGACGGCAGTATTGGAAAAGTAAACTCTACGTCCCATGACTTCAACAATGCCTTTGTGGTTCTAATGGTGTTTTTGGATTGGTGCTTTTATCTTCTTTGTCAAAAGTTTTATTGGTTCTTAAGATTGCTGCTAAATGCACATATTCCTCAGGGAATTTTCTATCTAAATTAGAATCATACGTTTCCGATAGCTGATTTTCCCTCTGCCGTATTCTGTCATTTTTCATTTGAGTGGTTTTTCATAGAAATCGCATTTCCTTATGTATTTTTGTATAGATTGTTCTTCTTCGTTCTAAATTGAGCATAAGAGAATCAATTGCAGCATAATGTGTTTCTATCATAAACAGGGGCGTCTCTAGCTTACTTGCAGCCTGGGTGCCGCTCCCTCTGGATTAGGTGATTAAGAAAAGTATGGGGTGAGTTGGGTGAAGCTAAATCAACAATCAATCTCAACCTTTCTTGATTTTATTATTGCAAATTATGTCACAATGCCATTTATATCTATGTTAATCTCGATTTGATAGTCTTTCTTGTGTTATACTTGACCTTAAATAATTTTTAACTTTCAAAATAATATTTCACCCTCAGCAATAGTGACAGGTAATATTAAATATATGCGTACAGCATTCGATATAGTTTGGAATGTGCTAATTAGGTTATTTTCAGATAAATGTTTCAAAGCAACTACTGAAAATGCGGTAGATTTTGAAGATACTGAACTAAACTGAACCTTGCCTGCTCTGGCCAATTAATAATAGCTAAATAAAAATGTTCGTTCGAAATGAAAAAAATCATTAAATATGCTGCCCTCTAATAATTAATTTATCACAATAATTGATATTTTTGCACCGCCTAGCTATTACGTTAAAAAACTCTCATTGCAGGGTTGAGTCTCTACACAGTAGAAAACTTACTCAACTGTATGATAACTGCACTATTATAGCAAATTCTTCTTAGTAAATTTAACGTCAAATAAATGGTCACCAAACGACACAGAAATTTCCGTGCAATTTTTACTTTTATCAAATCAAGCTCTTGATAATTACGTCAGAGGTAAATAACAACAAAATAATGCAATTACGTAATTAAGCAAACCTGTTTATCGCTTCCATCCAACGCTGACTTGATCAATTTTCTGAAAAGGATGCTATCGCTCCAACTGCTTTCCTGCGCCCGCAGATATTGGAAACTTTTTAAAATGCGCCTTTTTCTTCTTATCTTTACCGTCGTCTGCTCGCTGCAACCACGTTGATTCAAGATGCCGATATCTTCCTCGGCAGTGATGCTTGGGTGACTCGCCTTGCTGTCCGAACTGCCTTCTCTGATGCCCCCAATGTTGCTGCTATTATTCGTACCTGCTCTGGGCTTTCTTTGCTGATCCAAATCGTAGATGCGCTTCTACAAATCGTTACTGGCTTCTTCAAATCGTGGCTCTGTGTCGAAGTCCGGACGTTGCTGCTCCAATCTTGACTATTTTACTGCTTACCGGAAACACTGCACACATACACTAATAGCCCATGCATGGGTAACAATAATACGACCAGTGGAAACTCAAAAGACTTTACTTATACGAAGATTTACAATATTATAACTAGAAAGCCAGCACACAACAATTTTGGCATCGCTTGTATTTGTAAGTACACCTATTATAATCTTATAAATTAATTGTTTGTTTTCGCGAATTGTCAAATATTGTCAGACTAACCTCACTTTTGTTCGATTCTCAACTTTCACTTTTCTTTGCTCTTATCTTCCACTTTTTAGGTTCTAAACACGATTTGCTTGGTCTACCTCTTTTTTCTTACCCGGCGGCGACCATTTAAAGGCCACCTCGTTTGCTCCATTCTCATCAGATGACCAATCTATTTTAACGCTTTCCGTTCAATTCTGTCCACAACTGATTCTGGTGCCTCCATTCTGCGTCTTATTTCTTCGTTCGTCACTCTATCTCGTCTTGATAAATTTGCGCTCTTTCGTAGATAGTCCATTTGAACTGTGTTTACTCTTCGTTTCATTTCCGCTGTTATAGTCCATACCTTACTGCCATATCATAGCACCGACTCTACCATTGCTTAACCTATTCCTTTTTTGTTTTTGTTAGAGATAGTATTGTCCCACCAAATTGAGTTTTAGCATCCCACTATCTTCTTACTTTGTACTCTTCGAGTTTTGATCTCTTCTGTTCCCAAATGTTTTATATTGATTGTAGCACCGAGGTATGTAAACCTTTGTACTTGTCTTACTGGGATATTTTCATTTATTAAGACTTCATGTTGTGCTTCCAAGTTGACCGCTAAATACTCCGTTTTCTCTAAACTTATTGTAAGGCCCCATTCATTTAATAATAACAAAGGTGCCAGAATTTCCATAGGTAGCATACCATCTCAATACATCGGTAGAATCTCTACTTCATTTAGTAATTCGACTGCATTTCTGGCCGAATGATTAGTTGTAAAATCTCCCACTTTGTTTAGCAGTTTCGCTCAGTCTTTTAGTTTATAATCGGAATCGAAGTTTGCTAAATTGTCAAGGCTGTGAAAACAAACAACTGTTGTAATCGCTTGGAACCTTTCATCTAATGTAGTTGGCAATGTCTAATTTAAAAATGTAAAAATTGACTTTAAAGTGTAATTCAAGATTTGGTTTAGCATCATCTCTACCTTCGCAATCACACATAGGCCTCATTTTCCTTGGTCGCACAGTGCCGATTGCTGGAAAACTGATCTTGCAATCCAATTCTTCAGCAGTGAGTTTTGATTCATTTATCATTTGTGCATAACCCTTTTATTCTCAAATTAAACTCTTGGTGAATTTTAGCTTTCTTTATTATTAAAGAAGTGGGAAATCATACAACTGAGATATATTCAGCACACTGTAAAAAACTACACCGTTAAAGTAAAAAAAAGGTGGCGTCTAATGACATCACTGCGAAGCAACGTTATTACTTAGAATGAAATTTTATAAAGCAGTTACTTTTTTCCTTGAGGCAAAGTCCCACGTTGCCAGTATTGCAGTGCCAGCTGGTACGCTATAGCTCTGCCTTGTAGCTGCAATTGAGAAGCTTCGACATATCTTTTATCAAGTGAAATAAAGCGTTTGGAGTGATATACCTTTCCGTCACTTTTTTTATCACGTTTCTGAGTTTTTGCTGTTGAGATTCTAAATTATTTCAAATCTAACGTAGTACCCTCTGATCGTTTTTGAAATATTTTGAAAGAGTTTACTACTGTAATAGCTACGAAGTGCCACAAAATGCGTAAATACCACCTTTTGCTTTTGCGATTTATTTGATAGCACCATTTCGGCGTGTCTGCTACATCAACATATCCCATGTATATGTTATTATCTTTTACCAATACTGGACATGCTATTGCGGCTACTGATCCATCTTTGTTTCTTTTATTGATGGTAGTTGTGTCTAATCGATTATAAAAATTGCTGATAAAGTAAATTGCTATTTTATCCATCCATTTTAGTGCGAGAAGACCTTTATCGGCCATTCTCCAATGATAATCACCACGATTCATCTGCATGTTATCTCCAAAATTCATCGGAAGATCTTTTCTGTCCTTGTGAATGGTGCTACAAGCATATCAGAACTTGGATGGGAGTTCCACGGCTGCATATCTCGGAGCCTCGTGCTACGGCTGCCACGCAAATAGTTGGTCCCGGATGTCATAATAATATCATGACAGTCGTTAGTGGGGTTGGAAGTCCCCATAAAATGTACAGCGACGCCTATAGTAGGCCTAACAGCAGTTGGCTGAGTACTAAATAAATAAATAAATAAATAAATAAATAAATAAATAAATAAATAAATAAATAAATAAATAAATAAATAAATAAATAAATAAATAGATAAATAAACACATAAATAAATAAATAAATACATAAATAAATTAGTAAATATATTTTGTCAACCAATAAAACAGTAGAAAAAAATTATCGAAGTAAACCTTATGCTCTTTTCTAACCAATGAGAATATCTGAAATTCTGAACGATATGCTGACCCATTTGCACGCACCCAGACCTTGTAGCTTTTTTTATGGGTTTCAGTGGCATGTACTGGCGAAGTAATGACCGTCCTTTGAGCTTTATCATCGATCTACGACTGGATCATAATATTTCAAACGAGTTTCTGACAATTTATCCAGAAAGGGTTTAATTTTAAATAACTCGTCATACCCTGGTTCGTCTTTCTTCGGTTGCAAGGTATTGCCATTGAGTTGGATGTTTCCAAGTGTCCAAATAAATCTGTTTCTTGACGTTAGTCCAGTTATATATTCATCCTTAATTTGTAGATTAGACGCCCAATAGTCTTTCAGAGCAGGGAGTCGTTTTATCTCCATAAAAATGTTTATACCAATACAAACTTTTATCCCGTGGCATTCAAACAACTTTTAAATTCAACACGCCTGTAGGGTGCGGTTTGTTGCTGCTTAGCTGACACTTTTTATTCAAAGAAACCCAAAATATTACAACGAAGTTTATTAAACTTCTAAATGACTGAAAGTGTAAAACAGAGAATCTACAATGTAACTGAAATTAGGCAACACAAAATAGGAAACCTCGAGTGTACAAATCAAAATATCAAACTTAGAGTGTACCACATCGAGCTATCTCTATCCAAAGTAAGCAAATCTTATCAAACGTTGACAAAAATAACACATGTATCCTATGTCCTAAAATTGCCCTCAAATATATGGCAGCGCAAGGAGCACTGCAAAGTTCAAAAGAAATACAACATATAATGTCGTTGAGCAACTCTTAATTTCTAAATAAATAGATGTTCTTTAGTTTAAGTACAACACGGGGATAATCGTATTTCGATAAACACCTTATAATTTAAATTACAGCTGGGTACCTGCTTTTAAGAGAACTTTGCCTGAATAGGGGATGCTCTGCAAAAGGATTGATGCCACCCCAGATTTCGCTTTGAGACGTGGTTGTAGTCACACAGTGTAGTAGGAGTATTAATGGCTTCAAACTTATGCCCGCTACCAAGGTATAAACGTGAACAGCTCTCTACAATGGTGAATCTCGTTATGCTTCTATTAACACGACGTCGGTTAAACATCTCGGGTTGGCTATTAGCGCATTGTTAAATTTGTTCAGCAAAAGCAATAAAAACACACACGGACTTCCTTTTACTTTACGGGAAAGTTTGGCGAGGTTCAAACCCGAAATGTCTCGTAAACAGCTTGTAAGCTGCCACTACAAGCTACATTAAATAGAAAGTCTTTTTTTCAATCTAATTGAACGACAATTCTAGCCGTTTATTCTGTAGGCCACGGTACCAAGTTTGGAGTCTGGGACTGCAGCTAAACAACTGGCACACGTTACTTTAGCGGGTACTTCAATTTGGATCGCCCCGAACAAAGTCAACTTAACTCACGGTATATAAAATTAAAGCGGCCACGAAGTGCACTAACGTCGCGAAGCGACGGTTGCAATCGACGTCCTAATTGTCTCAATACTGGGTGACAAGTTCTTATTTTTCAAGTCAAACTCGGCGAAAAGTGCCGACTAACGTGCTTATTTTTTCCACCCTTTCTGCTCCTTGACACGCTGTGTCGCACTCATCGTTTCGGATTTTGAACTGCATTAAAGCTCTTACAATCTGTAGTAAAATGCAAACGCTTCAAATTTTGATTAAGAGCAAACGTCCACTAGAGCCTGGAGAAATTTTTAAATGGGGCGTTGTAATTGAAATTTTTCCAATGCATTATTAAACGATTGTTAATCAGAACACTCGAGGTCTAAGCAATTAAACGTGTTGCGGCGGTGTGTTTTAGTTCAAAGCATAATAGTTCAGAAATGTGCACACTAGCTTTGCCAGCCGACGGGGGTTTCTGAATTATTTGCGATTGCGTTATAAGGCCTCGTCGAGGCAACAATCTATCCGGAACCCGGGGTAAGTATATACTACGTGGACAACCGTGCGTTTAAAATTAAATTCTGTCAAGGCGATATAAACGCGTGTTGGAAAATTATTTGAATGCACACAGGGGCGTACCTAGCCCAAATTGCTAGGTAGCCTTTCGTTGGAAAATTGATCTAACTCTTTGCGTAGTGTGGAAAACTGAATACTTCAAAGTTAACTTCTTATCGGACACGATAGAGATGTACTTTCAAACTTGAGTTTCGCTCACTTAACAACTTGAAAATGATGCTAATAGAAATTAGCGTTATACAATCCCATTTTGTGTCTATATAGAAAAAACACAGGTACCTTAAAAATATATTTAATAAAAAACTATCTGAATATTCACAACAATTCAAAGCGATTACAATTTTTAATTTAAATGTTCTAACAAATATTTGAAAATCAGGAACACCAAACATACAAAATAATAATTAATAAGGAAACTTCAACAAGTTCATTCTATTTGGCTACGTCCGCTCTACATATGCTTATAACATTTAAATTGAAAACTGTAATTGTTTTGAATTGTTGTTGATGTTTAGATCGTTTGTGATCAAATTTTTTAAGATACCTGTTATTACATTGGGCACAAAAAATAATTTTGTTAGTACTAATTTCGATTAAGGTAATTTTCTGGTTGCTAGGTGAGCCAAACTGAAGTTCTGTAATACATCCTTATTGTGTCCAATAATAAGTTAACTTTAAAGTTACGTAATACACAGGGCGATAAGGAAGAAATAAATAAAAACAGTGAAAATGGTTGTTCGGGGTACGTAGCTGTGACTTCACATTTGATATCTTCTTTTAATACTATGTAACGTTTCCAAGTAACATTTTTATATATCTTGATAATTAAGGGTACTCTATTCTCGAGACACAGATTTTCGAGCCTCCCTCATATACAAAAGAATATAATTAGATTTTGACAAATGAATTGTTAGTTTGAGAAGATGCAAGGACTTATATAAAAAATTAAGTTTTCTGAGCTTAGACATTATTATTTATTATTTAATACTCGTATCGACATATTTCATAAGACATAAGTATCTATTTTAAGTTTATGGCAATAAAACATTTTAAAATTTCGAAAATTGTCTCTTTAAAGAGATTAAATGGAATTTAGCTGTACAATTATTAGGGAAGGGCTTGAAATTAGCGTGGAATTTGCAATGTCGTGTTCTCGCCACAGAGATGGATAGACGCTACTAAGCTATTGGGAACCAATTTTGAGGGAACTGTCAGAACAACAGAGAACAGGAAAAGATGGCGTAATGCGATTAGAAAAGCGACAAAATAATAATTTTACATCCGATTATGCATCACCACGCATCTGACAAGATGCAATGGACTAAGAAGGAGTTCTCCCATTTGCACCCTGTAGAAGTGTATAGTAACCGGTAATTTTAACATTAACATTTTGTCCAGGGTTTCCAATGTTAATACAATATTATCCAATATAATAGTAATACAAAGATAGGTTTAAATTAGGAGAAGAAGAAAAGGAGAATATGACCTTTAAAACGCATTTTTTGGTGAACTTTTAGCATAAATTAACTGGCAGCATTATTTTCAAAGATATAATAGATTTGTGCAAACCAAAGGTCTTCAAAGCAAATTGCTCAGCTACTAGGTGGATTTTTTGGTATTTTCAATACAGCGGACAATTTTTCAAAATTTAGGGATGCTCTCCATTATAGATCCTTTGGAATTTTTTGTAGTAATTCTAAGGGAAATGAAGAAAATATTCTCGCAAGAATTAGCTATTTAGCAATAAGTCCGTCTGCAGCCGAATTTTCACATGATGTATTAAAAATCACTAAATATTACAAAAGTGCAATGGAAAACAAGGTAGTCACAAGACGTATTGTAATGCGACATTTATGTATGCCACTTATCCTACGTTACTTTAACTCTTAATTGCCCTTTTTTGCTAACTCCGTCGTGAGTGCACAAAACCCGTTCTTACCTTAGTGTGGCTATGGCTTTGTCAATACAGCTTTGTTTGAGTCTGCCTCGTTTATACTTCTATTCCTGAAAATAAACACTCTAACCCTGCTAGAAATAAAATCCAGGCTGTTTAAATAAATGTCGTATACTCTAGATGCACATACGCATACACGTAACATATAAAAAATAAACAGAGACAATACCAAGTTATATACTGTCAATAATAGAGTATAGTTGAATCAAATTACTACGCGCTAAAGGGTGATTTCTACTCGCTTTTATAACTTGTACAAAATACTAAAATAAAGTAGCAGTATTAATACTAACAAGATTCCGCGCGAAATAGGTTTCGCGGACTCCGCCTAATGCGCCGCGGCTTATGTTTAAAGATCACCCACTTAAAGCGGTAAGGCCTGTCTCTAGTTACTATCAATTAATACGCCACGACTACGCACTCAATGGCGTAAGTGTAACTACTATCGCGGTCTCGATGACTTACATGACACCGCCCTGGTGGCCTAGTGGTTAGAGTGGCAGACTAGTAATCACAGCGATCAGCGGTCCCGGGTTCAAACCCCGTGGGAGGCACAAATTTACGTAGAAAAACGTACAATATCAGTCCTTCTCAGGACTAACCAGGAACACCTGAAGACTGGAGTAGATCAAAACTCCCGAAACATTGTGTGATTTACACCCTAGACAGTGGAAGAAGTCCGAAAAACATATCAGACCACTGCCAAAAAATGACATTCAGAGAACAACTTAAATGACCTAGTCGTTCGCATTTATGTTAACTTTCTTAGCCGGCCACTCTATATCTTTAAGGATTTCTTTCAGAGCCAAGGGAAAATAGACTGGAGATAATGTGTCTTCCTGTCGTATACCTCTGTTAAGTGGAAAGGCTATTGTTCTCTTTTGCCTTCTGGGTATTTTCTCCTTAGAATCGTGATTTTTGTTATTACTTTTAGTAGTGCGTGTGCTAATTTTTGCCTCTACCAGAATGCACGACAAAGACCTTCTTTCTGAAGGTATGAGAACAATGATTCCTACCCATCTGGGTACACGTACGTCTTGATCTAAATTTGCCATTTCTCCATTATTACAAGTAGGTTAATGAGACGGTATGAATTTATTCCGTTAAGAAGGTTTTCAGGTTTGAGGGGTATTTGGACTTGGTTACCGCCCTGAGAGGGATGGGTGGATAACCAAGGCTCACGTGGGCAGTGTCCCATCTCTGAAGTAGAGGTATTCCTTACCGGGATTGTGAAAAAGTCTCTACCCTCTACCCGCAGCGAGGTTATGTAGGTTTGAAAAATATTATTTCGGATTTTAGTTGCTTAGTGTCTTTGATGTTGTGACCACGTTGTCCATCTGACACTCGAGGACTTTTTTTTCTTCGCTAGTTCCATAATTTCATAAGGGGTAAAGGTATGGATTTTAACATTATTCTGCTTCTTATATGATTTTTATTGAATACCGTTTTTACTTTCTTTTGTGGTTAGATGTCATCCATATGAGTTTAAAACATTTCCCAAATTGTTCTTCTGTTGGCCTAGTAGATTTATTTAGTGTTGATGATTTTGCGCTCTTGCATCAATTGTATGGACGTCATCTCCAACTACGATCTGTCGCCCTACCAGACCCCAGTGGTAACTATTACAAGTACAACAATAATATACAAAATGCTTTTACGCAATTTTGAGCTTGTAATGTCAATGTCTATCAAAATATGTTATCGTACATAAAGCGTTTAAGAAATAGTCGCACTTAAATATTGTTTTTAAGTCCGTTATTCTTTCCTAATAATTACAAAATCGACTATTATGTCTTGAACATGCTTCGACTTTCTGGCCGTTTAAAAATTTGCAACACTGCATAACTGTTCTTTTAGCACTAATTAAAAAATTAAGTAGAACGATTTAGTAACATTGAGAATTTTTTATTAGATAAGAGATACATGCATATTTTTATAATTCGCCTACGTCTTAATAACAACCGACATTTAATGGATAATTTTCTTAAATCAAATTTTTGCCGGTGACGTTAGCTGACTGTAATACCGAGCGCTCATTCAATGCCCCAAAGAAACAAAGCTTGGCTATAAAACTTAATAGTTTTGTTAAAACTAATCATTGCTATTTTTACTGCGTTTACGACATTGGAGCAATTGTTTTGCGGGAACCTTACGAAAGCTGTATTTACTTTTAATGGTAGAGAATATTGGGGGTGTAAATGAACACAAATGGTCATAAATAGCTTTATTGCATTGTTTTTGGTTTAATTTTGACGCTGATAGCAAATTATGCACAAGGATTTATTTATGGGTAAATGCTTTTCACTGTTATTAATTTTATCGGTTCCGTTCGCTTTAATTTTTGTCCTAGCTTATGTAGAAGTTTCAATCTCCAAATGTAGCAAAAATTTTTTTTTTTAATCTTCTCAATGTAAAGTTTAGATAAGTCTGATCTTGAAGATGGAAGGATTGGATAAGGAACTGCGTATTTCCGTCGTTTTCAATACGGGAAATTGTTGTTTACTTTATTTTGCACAACTTGGTGTTTACATTGGGCAACAATAATTGTATTGCAAAATAGAATGACAGCAAGTGTACTTATAGGAATGGAAGCGTTTGTCCGGTACGTTGTGCTGCTTTTCGGGGCAGCAAAAGGTGAAGGAGACTATTGTGTGGCAGCACTTTAGCAACTCAATCCATTTTCCAGAAAACATTCTGTTGCCAACTTCCAAATCGGCCGGAACTTCTGGGCGGGCTGTAAATAATTTATAGTAAGACAATCTCTAAAACTTCTTCTTGGCGTTCTACTATTCATTATATTTTTTAATACTTCGCTACAACCAATAATTACCAATTACTAAAATAGGGATGTTTCGGGAAAAAATACAAAAACAACAATAAATTATAAATTTAGATTAGGACTGAGAAAGTAACGGAAGCTACACATTCAAAATGAGTGAAGTGTAACTAATGTAATCGAAGCACTATAACTAAATACGCAGACACACTTATCTACTAAAACAATGCAAAGGTCGCCGAAACCGTTAAGAAATTCATGCGTAATGCTAGTATCAGTAATAATTCCTCATGGTGCACTTTCGCCAGGGCTTAATTACTGTTTTTCTTATCTGTGATGCCTTAACGTCATGTAAGTCCTTACTCGTTTTGGTTTATCATATGCTCATTTATCAATGATGAGTTGGTTAATAAATGGTTATCATACAAAGAGATAATGCAGCTTTTTGTCTATTAACATTCGGTAATTTTAAATAAATTTACAAAATTAATATGAAAGAATATACTTTCTCTCTTGCCGTGTGTATGTAGATTTTTTAAATTTAGACTCCAGACTTGCATTTAACTTGAATTTAATATTTGTGTCATGTCGAGTCGTTGAAGCTTGTTGTTCGTTATTTTCCGTATAAACACGCAGATAACGTTAATAAATGAAAACGTAAAATTTTGGAAGCTACACTTGGTTTGGGTAAAATCTACGCCATGATTAACTGTCAAAGCTGACTATAACAATATTTAGATTTAAATGTTTGTTTTATTTTAAACTTTATTGGTAATCATGACAATCATTCCATCAGATAGTTTGATCTTCTTAATAAAAGGTATAAGGTGTAACAGTACTTTTTCTTAGTCCTATACTTTGCTATACTATTAATTTATATTGCCCTGGGTTTGCTAGTTTCAACAGTCGTAGAGACATAAAACTCTACTAGAATCGTAAGTGCGGTTAAGAGAAAGCTAATATTGTTTTGAGGTTGCTCGTTGTTAACTAGAATGCTGAAATTATGCATAAACACTGCAAGCAATAAAAACCCAACGGTTTACATAAAAAGATATATAATCTGCAAAAAAACACAAATACAAGTAAATACATGTACATAAAACACCATCTCGGCGCCGCCACTTCGGCGCCGCCATATCGGCACGGGGCCAGCTCGGCGCCGGGACAACTCGGCGCGGAGCCATCTCGGCGCCAGCCAACTCCGCGCAAGGCCATCTCGGCGCCGAATTCAAATTCGCAAACTACAGCGTGCACTACGTAAGAAATGTATTATAAACAAATAATAAATAAAGTGTTCGCCAAAAAGCTGGCATCAAATAAAATAAAATTATTTAGAATTTCTTGGAAAATCTAAAAAACTGACGACCAGAGGTGGTTGTGAAGTGATTACAAAAGTTGTTGCGTGACTTCCGTTATCAGTAAAGTTTTACATTTTTACTTCCTTTTACGATCAAGGAAGTATTGGATTCACCCCAAAAATTCGAAATTGAGTTTTCAACAGATCTTCACGTTTTAGAGTCCCCTGGTCCCAAAAAACATATTTTTTTCATTGGTCTGTCTGTGTGTCTGTCTGTATATCTGTCTGTCTGTGAACAGAATATCTCAAAAATGAAGAGAGGTATGGCGTTGAAACTTCATATATAAGTTTTGTATAGTATGTAGATGCGACAGCAAGCTTTTGAAGAAAATTGCGTAACCCGGAGTAGGTGTTTACTCTTGTGATTTTTAAGTTTTTTTAGATTTTTTCAAAAATAGCTCCAACGATTTTTTTCAAACTTTACATTTTTATAAAATTTTTAATGTGTATTGATGTGAGCTAGGTGATTTTCCAGTTGAATATGTCTCAAGTGTGCTTCTCTTGTTTTTTTAAATTTTTTTTTATTAACTCTTATTTTAAATAGAACACCCGGTATATTATTGCATTTTTGAATTCAGCTTAAAATTTTAGAGAAAATTTGTCTCTTCAACTAACGCTGTATTTTGTACCGGTTTTGCAGAATTTGTAATTTTTACAAAATTTTGACAAATGCTTAAAAATTAAAAAGATTACTGTAAAAGGAAGTTGTGTGAGTGTATCACACCAGATTTTTTTAAATAATTACGAAACATGCATTTACTAGCCAAGATAGGGACAAAATTTACGAAAAAAAGTTGTTTTCTGACCTCGAGATTGTTGAGTTAGCTAAAACTAACACACAATAAAGAATCGTATGGAAATATTGCTTAATTCCCAAAAAATTTTACTTTTTGGATTTACACAACTTCGAAAAACGCCATTTTCTAACTAAGTAAAAATCACCCAATATATCTAATACGGGCTAAATAGGTTTTCGGACAAGCTGTCATCCTGTATAAAGTAAAATGTAAACATTACCAATATTCTTTTATATATATATATATATATATATTTATATACAGGGTGATTTTTATGTTTACCAGGAAGAAAAGGAAAAAAATAAGCATTTTTTTTATTTACCATTTTTCCAGAATATCAAATCTAACGGAGGTACAGGGTGTTGAAGTTTAGTTTAATTTTCGTTAAGTAATTTTAGTTCTTAATTTGAAACTTTAACACCTTGTACCCCCGTTAGTTTTGATATTTCGCAAAAGTGGTAAACTTTTTTTAGCTTTATATCCTGATAAAAAGAAAGAATCAACTTAAAAGGCACCCTGTATGTACAGTGTGTCCCCGGATAGGTGAAACGACTCTTGTAAAAGGTAAAAAAATTCTATATAAATTTTTCCAAATTGTGTAAATCCAACAAGTGCTATTTTTGGGAAATTAAGCAAGATTTCAATGATATTTTTTATTGTGTGTTAGTTTTAGCTGACTGAACAATCTCAAGGCCTGAAAACTTTTTTTCGTAAAATGTGTCTCTATCTTGACTAGTAAATGCATGTTTCGTAATTATTCTTAAAAATGTAAAATTTTACTGATAACGGAAGTCACGTGACAACTTTGGTTTGGCTCATTTGTAATCACTTTGCAACCACCTCTGGTCGTCAGCGTTTGATTTTCCAAGAAATTCTAAATATTTTTTTTTTTCATTTGATGCCAGCATTTTGGCGATCACTTTACTTAATTATTTGTTTATAATAATTTTCTTACATAGTGTACACTGTAGTTTGCGATTTTGAATTCGACGCCGAGATACCCTTGCGCCGAGTTGGCTGGCGCCGAGATGGCTGCGCGTCGAGTTGTCCCGGCTCCGAGCTGGCCCCGCGGCGAGATGTCCGGCTTCGCAAACATACAGTGAAGCTGCCAACAATACTTTAATTATCTACGAGCGAAAGCTGTTTCTACTCGTTTCTACTACGTGTAAAAATACACCCTATTCATATAAAATACTGAACGCTACATGCATGAAAGCACCTTAAATAGTGCGTTAATGTTTAACTGTCGACGCAAAGTCACACTCCGATAGTGCGAAATATATTTAACTTCGGCGCACAAATGCGGTAGGCGAAGTTGTCCATTCTTTAAATGCGCTCATTTCTGGAACACGCCGTAATACGAACGCTGTCTAAGCACGTTTAATTCAAGCGGCCACGTTGCGTTAGTAGATGACGCAATAATTTCGTGTTGGATATTGCTAATCCCCCGTTATCTTGGATAGGCAATCATTCAGTGAAACAATTGCCAAAGATGTGCAATCGCTTCTATACTTCGTATTGCAATATTTTAACTAGAAAACTAGGAAAAAAGTGGAGTAATGTAGTGAAAGGAAAACCACCCTACGAATCGGCAACTTAAAGAAATGGGCCGAAGACAGGGACAAGTGGTAAAAGAAATTTAAGTTTAAATAAACATGCAATTAGTTAAGTTTTTATTTAATTTACTTTTTTAAGACCGTATTACTGCAGTAGTTCCTGTCTATATAGTTGAGGTCTGCTTACAGTTGAATAAGTGACTCTTCAGATACTCTCATGGCCCGCACTAATATTTGCTAGAATATTCATAATATTACTAGTAAGCTCTTCTCTAGTTTTCGGCATAAACAATGTTCTTCAGGCATTCCCAAATGAAGTAATTGAAAGGAATAAGCTGAGGTACCTTTGTTGGCATAATAGTAATAGTATTTGAGATAAGTAGATAAGTAGGTAGCACCCTCTATAATGCTTGGAGTGACCGTCCATGAGACGGTGACTCCAAGCGTTATAGACGGGCGGAGGTCCAGATAGCTGGTCCTCACGAGGCACCCAACTCTTACTTGATGGCTCCAAGCGCCACACCCTGGTACACTGTATTGACGTACAGGCTAAACCAAGTGAGGGTAACCAGATATGGTGAAAGGCAGCGTCTGACCCAGAGTGGGCGGCTGCGAACAGCGTCTGTCTCCATGTTAGGGGCGGCTGAAGATCATACTCGCCAGCACGCTCAGCAAGCGTGGCGTTTTACAAAATTATATACCCCAGGTAAGTAGAGAACCTCTCACTGCTAACTCAGCAGTCCGCCCCAATTCAGATTCTGGGAGGGTGGGGGGACAAAAATTCTATTACACATAACCGAAATCATGGACAAGACAACCAACAAAATGCAACCTATATAACAACAGGCTGCACAAGCAACTTTGACATAGCTACATATAACGTTCAATCGCTAAGCAACGAAGATAGATTAACTGAACTATAGAATGCCATAAAATGGGACATTATAGGAGTCTACATGGAGTCGGCTTTATAATCAACAAGAAATTAAAATCCAACTTGATAAAAGTTGACTCCATCTCACCAAGAGTTATCTATATGATACTAAAAATTAATAAAAGGTATAGCATAAAAATTATACAAATATACGCCCCAACAACTGCACAAGAAGACGAGGAAGTAGAAGAAATGTACGAAGATATTGACAAGGCATTACAAACAGACCAGACGCAATACTACAAGATAGTGAAATAAGTGATACATTTAAAGATAAACTAGACAGAAAAATGGCTGAAATAAACAATGACAACAAGACGGTAGATCAATTTCAACAAGAATCTACCAAGAATATAATAACCACAGCAGAGGAAATATTGGGAAAGAAGAAGAAGCAAGATAAAAATAAGTTATCAAAGGATACAAAAAACCTTATAGCGAGAAGAAAACAAATACAAAGACAAATTGCCAACACAGATGATTTTGGGTTAAGATTAGAAAGAACTGAATTAAATAAAATTATTAAAAAGAGAATACGAAATGACCTGAAACAATACAACACTAAAATTATACAAGAGACCATAGAACAGAACAGAGGTAGCAAAGTATTCAGGTCAAGAACGTCCAATACTATTATAATAATGGTGAGGCCCTAACACCCCATGAAGGGGCTTGGCCTGCAAGGCGGAAGGTCAGAGCTTTCGTATCCTCGCTCTCACACCCGGCTAGTCAGATAAATAAAATTAAAGACGCGAACGGACAGATAATATCCGATAGAAACATGCTGCTAAAAGTAGTGCAAGAATTTTACCAGAAACTATACAATTGAACAAAGCAAAAACCAAAGCTGAATCAAGACCCACGTGCGAGATTAACTAAACATTTTACTGAAGACCTTCCCGACATTAGTAAATACGAAATAAAATTAGCCTTACGAAAAATGAAAAATAATAAATCACCAGGTGAAGACGGAGTAGTTATTGAACTACTAAAGAACCGTAAAAAAGAAACCCTAGCAACACTACAAAACGTGTTCATTAAATGTTTAATTGAAGGTAATCTCCCCCAAGCATGGAAAACAGCAAAAGTTGTTATAATATATAAAAAATGGGATCGTACACAACTTCAGAATTATAGACCCATATCATTACTGTCACATATCCACAAATTATTCTTTACTGTATTAACAAATCGAATCGAAAACAAATTAGATCAATCCCAACCTCCTTAACAAGGGGGATTTAGAAAAGGATTCGGGACTGTTAATCACATCCAATCGGTCAGAGAAATTATGCAAAAAACTAGAGAATATAACATCGAAATAGCAATGGCATTCGTGGATTACGAAAAAGCTTTTGACAGCATAGAACACTGGGCCGTAATAGAGACATTACGAATAGTAAAGATAGATCAGCGTTACATATTTTTAATTGAAGATCTTTATAAGTCAAGTAGCTTTCGAGTACAACTCCACAACTGCACGGATTTAATTGACATAAAGAGAGGAGTCAGACAAGGTGACACTCTCTCACCTAAACTTTTCACAGCAGCACTTGAAGATATCTTCAAAACATTAATGTGGGATCAAAGAGGTCTAAACATCGACGGAGAGAAGTTATCGCACCTCCGATACGCAGATGACATAGTAGTGTTTGCTAATGACCTAGACGAACTACAAAACATGATAACAGAACTAAATGAAGTATCAAAAACAGTCGGACTAAAGATTAACATAAATAAAACCAAAGTTATGGCAAACTTTGATTTGGGAAATCAATCAGTGATGATAGACAACCTTGTAGTAGAAAACGTTCAGAAATATATATATTTGGGACAGCTGATAACACCTAGTAAAGACGGACAAAACGACGATGTGGATAGACGAATCAGGATGAGTGGGGCAGCATTCGGTAAACTAAAGGAAGTCTTCAAATCAAAACTACCCCATGTATTAAAAACTAAAGTATAAAACGAATGCGTTCTGCCCGTAACGACATATGCCTCAGAAACGTGGTCATTAACAAAATCATAACTTCACAAACTGCAAGTTGCCCAAAGGTCCATGGAGAGGGTAATATTAGGTATAACTCGCAGGAACAAAAAGAGAAATGACTACATAAGAAACAAAACTAAAGTACAATATGTCGTGCATAAAATCTTAAAATTAAGGTGGCAATGGGCAGGTCATGTAATGCGACGACGAGACAACCGATGGACCAAAAAGATAATAGAATGGACACCCCGTATAGGACGTAGAAGCGTTGGAAGACAAAAAACAAGGTGGAAAGATGATATTGTAAAAGTAGCAGGCAGAAACTGGACACAACAGACATACGACAGAGAAAACTGAAAATAATGGGAGAGGCCTATATCTAACAATGGAGTATACTAATGGGCTGATGAAGAGGCAGTTATCTACAAAAGCAAGGGCAAATGTATCAATGAGACTTCCGATGACTAACAGCGAGGTCACCTGACCTCAACCCGTTCGATTACATCATTTGGCTTTGTTTATGCCGAAAAGCCTAAAACTAGAGAAGGGTTAATTGTTAATATTATAGTTGTTGCAGCAACTATTCCTGCTGACCATCAGAGTACTCTAAGACTTCCTCAACTGTAAGGGTAGCTCAACCGCGTATTCAAGACTTAGTTGGAAATTTTGAACAATTACTGTAGTAATACAGTCATTAGATTATAAAATTCACATAAATAAAAACAACTATCGACTCTTAATTTTTTTTGTTCACACTTAAAATTACCGTAGTCTCATGACGATTGAGTTTACAGCATATGTTCATAATACATTTTTGTCCTCAGCAACACACCCTTAAACTATGGCTGTTATGTCGTGGGACACGCTGTATAAATGCCGGGTTCCATAGCTCAGTGGTAAGCATCCTGACTACTGATCTAAGGGTCGAGAGTTCGGTCCCCGATCCCGGTAAGGTTTTTAAAAATAAAAAAAAATGCGGATGAAAGCCTCTACAGAATGCCATCATTCGGAAGTGATGTAAAGCCGTGGGTCTCATGTTACTACTATGTGTAGCATGTAAAAGACCCCTTGCTAGAGTTGGAAGTCTTTAGTCTGGGCCAACTTCTAAGTAGGAGTAAGGTACCTAGTACTCTGCATGCCTAGACCTTGTCCACGGGGTTGGAAAAAACGGCCGTACTTGCTAGACATGAGTCTCCCCGCAAATAATACTACTTCTACTACCCTGTATAAATACGTATCATTGAAAAGCTCTTTAATCTATTACAAACGTTTAGCTATTATAACTAAAATTCTATTCTGCATTCACGAAATGTGTAGTAGCAGTATGTAGTATTGTTTGCGGGGAGACTAATATCAAGCAGAGTGCCAGGTATCGTAGTCCTACTTAGAATTTTGCCGATGCTAAGCAGTTCCAAACCTAGCAAGGGATCTTTTACATGCTACACATCGTAGTAACATGGGACCCACGGCTTTACATCACTTCCGAATGATGGTATTCTGTAGAGGTTTTCATCCGCATTTCTTATAGTAATCAACGTATTTAGAGGGGTAACCCAGTCTTAATATTCGAGCATATTTTTACCACTCGAGCGAGCGCAGCAATAATTTATGTGAGAAATTTTAAGACGGTTAACTCTCGAAATACGTTCATTAGTTTATTGTTCAGTGAGGCAATAATTTTGAATCAATAATAATTACTAAAAACTGCTAAATCGAAATCAGTGTTTAACATGATCGCGTCCTCGAATGTTAAGATACATTTAACATACATCCACTCATTTAACATGCATGCACTCTCGTCCTCAAATGTTAAGATACATTTAACATGCATCCACTCATTTAACATGCAACATCACACATATTCATGATAGCCCGATTTCGATTTAGCAGTTTTTAGTAATTATTATTGATTCAAAAAATATGCTCAAATGTTAAGACTGGGTTACTCCTCTAAATACGTTAATTACTATAAAAACCTCGCCGGGATCGGGGATTGAACTCTCGACCTTTAGATCAGTAGCCAGAAGGCTTAACTACTGAGCTATGGAGCCTGGAACGAAATATGTAATTGCGTACTTTTTAATTTGCAGTTTGATTTGATATTCCACAGCTTTTAAGAGGATTTAAAAAAAAACTCTTTTCTAATAAGTACTAGAAGAACTTAGATCAAATAAACCAATATTGGTAGTCGTGTGCAAATGAAAAAAGCTTTATTCAATACCCAACATTTTTAGAAGTGCGTTAATTTTTACTCACTTATGCTACGTTATGCTAACAAAATATTCAATACTAGCGTTTTGCACCCAAACTGGGCGCGAAATAATTCATTTAATGCAATTTGTACAAGGGTGATCCATTTTGTGTGTCAAGTTAATTTTGAGGTTAGAAAATCCACATAAAAAAGTCACTTATAAAAATTAAAAAACCCTACTACTGGTTTACTTGCGTCGCCTTGAGTCGATTGACACCAAAATCAGCCAATTCGGCCCCACGGTTTCGCTCTCAAAGTGGCGTCAAGCAAGTAAGCAAGGAAGCAAGCAAGCAAGCAAGCAAGCAATGAAAATTATTGTCGGATACCTGTATGGATAATGTATTTTCCCGTCGGTCTCTCAATAAAATGCGATTTTACGTACTCATTTACTTAGGAAAAATTTCATTTTTTTGGACACAGTTAATTTTTCGATTATCGCATCTGCCAGCAATTGCCAGTATCGTCCATAAAAAGAAAATTTTTCATTCTATGTTCATAAATAACTATTTTGAGGGTTATAAAAATATTGTTTTTGCTATGAATGTGTAGATGTGAAAAAATAATTTAGGCAATATTTAATAACACCATCAAATAACACCAAAGTAAGGTAAAAACTTCAATTTTAGATATTTTATAGCGAAGATTTCAATTTACTTGCAATAAATATAAAAATGCAAAATACGCATCATATAACACATTCTGCACACATATAATGACGCACTTATTGGGATTTACGTTACTGCAATTCATCATTTTTTTCATCATGGCATGATGTAAGCAACGGGCGGGTTACAGGTAGCTGGCGCTGAAATCGCGCTGAGTTCGAATCCCGCGTAAAATTTCTTTCATTTGCAAATTGATGTAATTCATATTACCAATCATTTCCTTTTATTGTTTTAGTATTATTAAGATCGTTAAGACATTTGTACCCAATTTATCCCTTGATTTTTCAAAAATTTTAATGTCACAATTTTCACTTGCGAGGAAAGTTTTGAGTAAAACCCTTTAGAGACGTTTTAAGTTTGGTGCAGATACGGGAAACGATTAAAAAACTCCGGGCTATGGTAAATTATTCTATTTTGCCCCCTCTAAATTCTTTAGATATTAATATAAATGACTTGATTGTTTTTGCTGGTGTATGGGATAATATTATTTTATGTCTTGATGTTTTTACTATGAACTGTTTATTTATACCTATATATCGTAGACGTTTGGCATATCAACTCCTTTGCAAAATGTTAGGCATTTTGCAACACGCCGACATTTTGAACAAATATTGAATATTTTGCAAAGTGACAGCTGAATGCCAGTAATTTTCCAATGTATTGCTGCTACTAGGCAAAATGAACAGATATGTGATTATTAAATAGGACTAAATGTGTAGGCAATTTGTAAATCTATGAAACATAATAAAAGAAATATTGGGGATTTTATTTAGTCAAAACGTCGGTCAATTACTAACTACAAAACTTAAAACCCTCTAAAGAATAAAAATGCAAATAAAGCATTTTTAAACAATACAAAACTAAACAAACAAATACATTTTAAATTACAGTAAAAAATTCAATTCTTGATATATCTTCATTGCTCTCGTTGACCTTCTTGTGTATACAACAGTTGAATGAGCATCTTTGTTGAAAAAACAAATAAACTGTAGTCAAACAACACTACACGCAAATAAGTTGTTTAATACCATGCCTATTTATTACTGTCAGCTGGGCTGTTATTGCATTTTGAATTACACAAGAGTCTGCCAGTTACAGATTTAGAACTGTTTTGCAGCTTAGGGATAAGCTTGCATCCTACCTACCATGCAAGCTATCCTTCGCTAACGCTAATGGGAATGCAAGTCGCTTCGATAGAGACCTCATTTTCTTTCGTAATAAAAGTTTACTTTATTATTAGATGCTGTTTCTGACTTAGTTTCTGTTTGGTATGCAGTCTGTTTTGATGCCATGTCAATATCAGCCCTCCTATATGTAATGTGTTTGTGAGTGCTGAATAAATGTTTTTTGAAAACAGAAATCATCTTTAAACAAATATAAATCAACTTTTTCACATATACATTTCTTGGTGCCACGCTGTTTTCTATGGTTTGCAATATCATTTTGAATATTCATGTCAACCAAATTTGGATAATAACAAAAGGCACTTAATGTATTTTTCGGGACAGCTTCTAGTAAAGGATCCCCAGATTGTTGAATCTCACGACGATGAAACCAATTATTTATTATTCCATTTGGTGTTCCTATTCTGTACACTCCGTTGCTGTACTCTAAAACTTTTTCCAAGACATTTTGAACATCTAGCGGCCCACGGTCTACTTTAGGTATTGCAACAATAACAGATGATCAAATTTCAATAGCTTTGCAATTTCTTGTCTGACTGATCATTTTTTTGCTGCACGTGTTTGCCCTTCGTATGCTGCCTGTCTTTCATTATTAATAGGTTCTTCTTGATTACACCAAAACATAATTCGCCATCACTATTGTCACCACACCCACAACTAGTCGCATCTAGGCGATATTATTCACTATCACACACTGTTAATCTTATTAAATATTTTCTAAATTACTAACATAACCACGTGCCGTACTGAGTTGATTCTCCTTATTGACTAAATATGGACGATTAGTGCAGATGCGTACCTTATCCAGTATTTACTTGTTTATTTTGGCTAGTAGCAGCAAGAAATTTTGCAAAGTGGCTGAAGTTCAGCCGTCACTGCGAAATATTCGATGTTTGTTCAAAATGCCGCCATTTATATGCAAAAGGCATGCGACTTATACATATTGTGACGATCGAAATTTATTATCTCTATTACTTTACTTTGTTATTATATTATTGTTTACAATATTTTTTTTAAATAAAAAAATTGAGCCCCACACTTTTATTATAAGTTGCCTCTCTCTCTCTCTGGCTAATTAAAAAATATAATCATTTAATTAAGGTATGTTGCTGCTTCTATATTGTATTTAATTGCAACTTATTAAAAACTTTTGCGCCGGCTAGCTATTGAAATTCTATCTGCAGGGTTGGATTTTTACACTTCTGAGATTTTCTCATTGTATGGCAAGTGCTCGATTTTGACGACTGACAGATAACCACAAAATATTTAACCCCAAACAATGCTGTTCGAAACACACAGAAAATTCAGCGTAATCTTACAACAAATTAACCAATAATCAATCAGTTCACGTCAGGTAAGTTATAATAATGATTTTCTAATAATCAAGAGATTTGGCTAACCTGGAATTTGTTTTTCAAGTGCAAAAGGAAGCTAACTCGATTTTTTTCCCCAAGGAGCTCCGCTCTCTTTTTCCGGCTTCTGCAAAGGACGCCAAGCTCGTACCTGCTTCCCGGCAAGCTTCCTGCTGCTGCATCCTGGCTCTGAACCCCGAATAAGGCTTCATCTAGGTGCTACACCTTGCTTTCTGCTTCTTGCGGCTTCAAATCTTTTATAATGTAAGCTCTGAATGTGAACCCGCACAGGCTAAGGTTGTAAAGGACGTCTCGCCCGTATCTGCTTACTGGAAAGCCTCTTGCTGCTGCTACCTGGCTTTGGACCATGAATAGGGCCTCATATATGTGCTGCACCTTGATTTCCGCTTTCCACAGCTCCAAATTTTGTATAATCTCAGTTCCGAAGGCGAACTCGCACAGGCTTATCTCCAGGTCCAATTTATTCTGGAACTGCACTTCGGAACATTGCCAATTTGACAGCACTTGGCACCCACACACAGGCATACAATGAAACGTACAACTAGGCAAAAAATATTTACTTTTATCCACAAATTAATATCATAATCGGGAAGCCAACCAACATATACAAGCTTTAGACTTGGCTTCCCCAACAAACAATAACAAGCGACTTACTAGGTCATCATAGCACCATGATTTACAGTTGTTCATCTGTAAGTCTACAAATTTTAATCGTAATTTTAATTGTTTTTATAAATGTCATTTACCTCAGTATTGGTCCCCCTTTTCACTTGAGTTCACTTTTAGTTAATAAACATTGACTAACCAGTCACTAGCATATTTTTGTAATCTTCAGTAATTCTCAGGTTGCTTCTTATATGCTCTTTATATGATCTGTGACTTCTTGCACTGCTTTATATAAACCGTTTAGTTGCGTCATCGATTGTTGGCTCTTCAATATGAATGCAAACGCTGCATTAACCCTCTGTAAAGCTTCGAAACACATTTGCACTAAAGAGACTTCATTATTGTGTCCTGACGTTACTCAATTAATCTGTCAGGCATTATAAAATTAGATGTATTTGCCATATTGAGCACAAGATTGAATACAAGCTGATCGCAATTTTAACGATATCGTTTTCTTCCGACCGCTAACCTCTGTTCAATAATTATAGTTACAGCTAATCACGTTATATGTAATTATGAATCTTTCATTAACATTCGGAAGTTAGCAATGCAAGCAGATTTGCTGTGAGCATCATACCATTACAATATATTAAATATAGGTATATACACATCACAGTTGTTCCTAACATCGCTTCATTTAAATTATATGGTGCCATGGCACTCTAGACGTGAACTTTTTGATCACCTCATAGAAGTATAATAACTACAAAAGTCTCCGTTACAACTTTGAAGGACTTTTACGCAGTTATAGTTAAGAAACGCCAACGGAAGTCAATGCTTCTTCATAATCTTCATGGCAATGCCAAGTTAAAGCTATTGTTGAAAAGTGAAGCTTCTAGTGATTATTCCCTTTATATCCATAATAATGCGTAATCACCATGGTTTCTATTAGTTTAATAACGACAAAAATTCAAACGTCAAAATTTTACCGCCGTTAAAAATGTGTTAAAATTTAATGGCTTGTGAGTAATTTTAACATGATTATTAAAGGTGCTCCACCAAGTGAATTTTATTTATTTATTCAGAAAATAATCACGCCGAACATCCCGCGTGCATGTAAACTAACCTGAATAAATTTTGACGATTTTCTGTCAGAATGTTTTACTCTGAAGAAATATATCTCGTTAATTTTTTACCCCAAAATCCCTCGTGCTCCGCACTCAAGATTCCTGTTAAATGACAAATTTACTTGACAAATTTCTTAGCAAAACATTCCCACAGAAAAAGTCAAAATTTAACTGGCAATCTTAATGCATTTGAGATATTACTGTTGATTATTTCCTGTTCCGTCATTTAAGTAAATACTAACTGAAATGTCCCAGGGCGATGTGACAGAAAAAATTCAACTATCATTCTGCGAAAATTAGGTTATGGCCCTCCTGATGCATACATTTTATCTAAATGTCGACGTTTTTATGCGTTCTAACTATATATAATTTTATTCGTGTCCTACCAATATATAATGTTTCAATTGCAATTTTCGAGAGCCTATTGTTGTATAGCGTGCGTATCTTAAAATAAACCCCAGTTACCAAACATCTAGATCAACCCGATCTAACCTAATTAAGTGTAAGGTATTGGGCATTGAACGGAAACGAATTGGAAGTGGAACCGATTGTTTTCCTGATAATATATAATAATAATTTGTGGGTAACCGTGGGTTGCTGGTAGCCCAGTATGTGGCTATGGGAAAATTTTTATTATCGCTAATTTAAGAATGCAGTTGGAACACTTGGCCATTGGAGTGGGCAAATAATATGCTACGAGTTTTACTTGGAATGATTCCTAATTGCGCGTTAAGTGTTTTATTCTGGTTTATTTTTATTTAAATAAATGTTCTGTATCTGCATCTTTTCGCCTACTTTTTAGCTTGTACTAATGAGACTAAAGTAAGTATGGGAAAGTCAAAGAATTTTTAAGCGACGCGACGTGTAAGGTTTTTGTTCTGTTCAATGTAAATATATTTAGAAATAAAATAAAGGTACATTTTGAAGCAGTAGAAAACTTCAAACATGTAAATGAGTAATTTATCTTTTGTAATATGTCGTTTTGGGCAGAACCAAAATTTATGGAGTTGTATACAGTGTGGAAATTAAGTAGTGCATAAATTCGGAAAAACATCTGAAAGGTGTGTAACGATTCAAACATCAGCGCGTGTACTAAAGTCATTTTCAAATTTCTGTATTATTTGCTTTAAATGTTATGACGTCACCAATGTTTCTTCATATAAGCAGTAAATTTATGGAAACCTTTGAATAAGTCTACAGGAATTACTTTATGGCAATTGTAATAAATTTTTGCGAAATTTTCAACAAACTTCCAACAAGATAAAAAAAAATGGCAGTCATTTTTACAAATTCTCAGTAAGTTTTCAACCAATTTCAAGCAACTTTTCATTATGCTCTCTGCTCTCTCGAACAGAGTACACGAAAATTATATAAGCGTACAGGATTTAAGTAGATAAGAGCGCTCGGAATCAGATCAGGGAAGTAGGAAAATGACCAAGTTGAAGATGCACCAACTAGGTTGAAAAATCTATCGATCGAAATGATTCGTGGATGCATTCGCCGACGATGCCTCACCGAATATAATGCATTTATAGATATGACACTATTTATCGCATACAAACGACCATTTACACAGGGTGAATATTTAATATTGTAAGGTTCATTGCTACTCGTGCAATCTGCAACTTCTCACACACATATATTCATATACCATCATGAGTTGTTAGGGACAGATGAACGAGTAAAATTGAAATGACAACAAGATTCCGTCACCCAATGCTTCAATTCAAGGTGATCTTAAGGAGCCAAGCATTTACAACCATTTTCTTGGTTGAGTTCTTAGATATCCGGTTTATTTTGATCCATGTTATTAATTTAACTTATAGATCGGAGCACTGTATATCTTTTTCTTATGTAAGGGTTGATTTGCACATGAAATATAGGCAGATGTGCTCTTGTTATTTGTCAAAATAAAAATACACAATGACATATAACTTCAGTTTTGCAATCCGGGGCTTCCGTTCGTATAGCCAAAGGATGTTGCTTTTGGCAGCGCTAACCAAGTGTTTTGTGCTCCCTTTTCGTTCTTTCTGAATTCAGACTGTTGATCAGGAGGTCCCTGTGCTGCCACAGGAACGTTTCGAGAGCTGGGAAATCAACAATTTGCATAATCTCACAACTACCATTTTTGACAGCTATGGATACTCTTTCGTCATGGATGAAGCCTGCAGAGTTTTCCTGTTGAAATAGTTAGCTCTGACATGACCTAGCGTTCTTGAGATCTCAACGATTTTTTTGGAAATCAATTGTAGCGGCTTGTCTGTGGATCATGACCTCCTTGCACTAGATGATAATTTTGAATATAGCTTTCGGAGCACAACACAAACGTATGTTACCGTGTCTATATCACATGTCTGTTAAGCAATATTTTTATACAAAATATGGTCACTTGCAAACATGTTTTCTTGTCGGTACGTATCCCTTGTTTAATTGACTCATCACTCAACAACTGATGGTTGTTTACTAGGTAAAAGAAAATTATAATAAAATTGAAGATCTATAATAAGCAACCTCCACGCTGGACGTGATTCCATAAGCTAAACGAGAAGCGCGGGCTCTGACATTGGCCACGCGAAAAGTTGGAACAAAAACACTAGAGAGCACTAGTGGTGCCAGCGGCAAATTTGTAACCCAACATTTGGGAGAATCAGCCACCCGCAGCTACTTTAACACTCGTGCTAGATAGCATGACGAATTTTGGGATTATTTGTAGGAAGAAAAGGCACAAAAAAAGAAAAAAGGCCTGACAACAAATTCTACTGCGCATTAGACTACATGAAAGTAAAGGTACCTGAGGTTTTAGGTGGCTACAGGTGTTTTACTTCCGAATGCTATCAAATCCTGAACCAATCAGACGAGTGCGGAAATTTACCAAAGCAATAAAGCCAAATATACATAAAATTATTAACGATTTTTCGGGATAAACCTGCTCATAAAGCGTGGTTAAAACCACAGCTGAACAAATACGTCTAAGTAAAGACCCTTAAGAATTGCAAAACAGAAACGGAAATGGGAAAATATCTTTACTCTGAAGCTGTGTGCTAGTAAGGATCTAAAATTATCAAAAACTATATAGTCAACCTTAAACAAAACGACGTTTAAAGTTGCCGAGTTCTCAAACCGGCTTGATTTTAATTTTACACGCGAAGCATACGTCTTTATATTTCATAATATTTTCAGTCATTTTTTAAGGTTAATCTATCCCTTGAAAATGCTTACAGTGTGAAAAATCAGTTAACAAATGCAGAAAATTTCTAATTATAAAAATGATTTTATAGTTTATGCAAGATGTAAAGTTACTAACTAAACAGCTATTGCAATCCCATGATGTAAATATTAATTAGGGCAAATTATCACAATCTACAATAAATAGTTGTAATAAAAGAATTCAATATTGTGTCAATCTCAGGGCTTATTAAAATGATGTTGTAGTTAATATTTGTAAAATAAACGGTTTATTGCTGTTTATAATTTATTCATTTGCAATCACATAAAATAAAGCTGCGGTCTAGCATGAGAAAAAAATTCGTTTTCAAAGCGGTAGGTTTAACATTCAGTATTACAACTACTTTCGAGTAGAGCTTATTAACTTGTTTGGCACTTGCTCAAACTGGCATCTGACAGTTTTAACCTTAAAATTGACTGTACACACAAATGATTCGCTTGTACAAGAAAATGTCGTAATTGAATTCAAACGCTAATAATTGAGAAAAGAGCCCCAGGTAAATACAATATAAATCATCTGACGTAATTTCCGGCTAACCTGGTTTTGTTTCAGTGACGTAGAGACGCCGGAACCTGCATTTGTTTATCTTCCTGCAATTCTCCACATCTTCGGCCCAAACCGCAAAATCAAAGAACGATTATAAAACCCTGCATAAATCTATGCAGCTGGGGCCATATTCACGACCTCGTACGATGTTTAATCTTGATGAAACCCAAAGCTAGTGGGCCTTTTGCAACGGCCTGTAAAATTTACCTTGCAAAGTCGGCTTCGTAGCTGGCTCGCACAATCAAACGTCGACACGGCAATTACAAACTTGGTGGCAGCTTCCTGCTTCAAATGTCTGCACCTAGACACTCAGCAGGGATTGCTGCAAACGTAGTACATACATTTTTAGCTGGCCGATGTCACTACTATTCGAAAATTGGAGTCGATTTTAACCGCTATTGGGGCGAACCTTTTCAGAGCTGATCCCTTTTCACTGAGATGTGTGCCTAGGACGAAAATTACACACATATGCTCTGTAGATTGGTGAATATAAAAAACTATTTTTTATTATACCTGCATCAGAATCAGCGTTTATGGCACGCCTGAGCGTGCGAAAACGGGCGATTAAAGCTCGCCGGGCTTTAAAGGTTGTCAAGGAAATGACTGAATGCAACAACGGACGTGGACGCGACAAAAACGTAAAGAATTCTCGTAACTATAGTAGCAATATTATTATGCCCTATCGATTTATCATAACAAACATTATTTCTAAGTTTTTAGTGTGTAATTTATTTCCAGTATTGCAGGTATAATAAAAAATAGCGTAAAGTATTCGTGGATAACTGGTCTTTAAAACACTTGCTCTATTTCGAGCACTCCGGCTACGCCGTCGTGCTCGAAAACTCGCGCGTGTTTTAAAGACCTTGTTATCCACTCATACTTTTATATACTATTTTGGCGCAAACAGAAAATTTTATAGTATAAAAATTTACAAAAAACTGGGAGCACTTCTTGCACCCAGCACAAATTTTAGAAGCTTGTTTAGCCATTATTTACAATTGAATGTCTCGTATCCTAGTAACTAAAATTTACAGTATGAAATAAGTTTTGATACAATGTTTTTGCTTAAGAAGTAAACTGTCTTTTTCTTTTAACTTGTTAATCGTAACACTTTAAGCTTTAAATCTTTGATTTTTCACAATTAGTTTCACATTTTTATAATTAGCACTGCATAATAGTCTGTGTCTTATAATAGGTTACCTTATCTTGCTGTTTGCATCCTTGCACTGCTCTGCACCGTCAGCTGTCTTACCGTTTGTTGGCTTCTTAAACTTTTACTCACAACGTTCATATAATTTTTGTAACTTCACAATTCGTTTCTGAATCATTTTAAATTAACATTATTATGTTACCGTTACCAAATCATATCTGCCAGCTACACAAAATAAGTTGCGCTTGTCATTTCGAACATCCATTATATAATATATAAAACGTTAAACCTAACCCCTTTGAGTTTGCTTTATTTAATGCCAACCTTTTTCAATCAAATTATAGTTAACGCTAATCACATCACGTGCATTTATTGGTGTAAAATACTGACTTTAACTTGCAATAAACAAAACATTAATTCTGTGCTCATTTTGAAATTCTTTCATTTTGGTGTTAGTTAGGCCATGACCACCAGCATTGCTGTGGGCAGTAAACCATTGCAATATATTGTGTGATACATAAAGCCCAAACATTTAAAAAAAAACCTATTTCTTTTATTAAAAACTGCAATCCAATCTAGATTACTATGCAAAATATGATGTAGACAGCTTATGCGATTCCCGCCAAAAACAATTTCTAAAAATCAATCAAAATGGATCTCAGCCGAGCGCATTTCTGCGCTATGATATATTATAATATCAATTGTGGTTTGAGCAAAGTTGAGTGTTTGGATAGAATTAAATTCGCTTTTGGAGAAAAAATCCATTTAGAGCGACAGTGATGCGATGGTATGGGGTTGTTAAAAGGGTCCATGTTACTGTTAAAGATGGCATCCGTGAAGGACGTTCAAAAACTACAGCAACTCCCGAAAATATCCAAGCTGTTAGGAAAATGGTAGAAAAGGACAACAAGGTGACGTATACCATGATAGAAGAGTCTCTTGGTATACTGGCTTACTGACTAGCAAAAAGCCTAGCTTTTGCAAATCAGCCCGATACCCTTAATTGTTTGAATGATGATGGGCAACGTATTATTTCTAAAATTGTTAGTGATGACGAAACCTATATTCTACTTTACGACTGTCCAACTAGTCAGGAGAGTAAGGGGTGGATCTACAAAGATGACCCAACTCAGGTGACGCCCAAAAAACAGCGATCAATGAAGAAAGTGATGTTTGCTGTATTCCTCAGGAGCACGGGATTGGTAAATGTTGTTAGGCTAAAACATCAGAAACAGTAACAACAAACTGGTACACCACTGTCTGTTTGCCTCAGGTGCTAGAGGAGCTTAGGGTAAAAGGTTTATTCTTACATCATGACAACGCTTCTTTCCATACCCCAAAATTAATTGTATTCCACATCCACCCTATTCTCCGGATTTACCGATGTGTGATTTCTGGCTTTTCTTTAAATTGAAAAAGCATCTAAGGGGACGTGGTTTTAATTCTGTAGAGGAGATTGAAACTGAGGTTATGCAGTGTTTTAGCACCTTAAAACCAACTGACTGGCATTTTGCATTTGAAGATTGGAAGCGGAGATTACAAAAAAGTATTGACTTTGAATTATTGTTAATAGTTACTTTGTATCTCACAATATATAGAGTGACTCTCGTATTATATATTACAGAAAAATCTAAACAAATAGCAAATTCTGGTTAATTTTCCAAAATGTCCCTCTAATTTGGGTTCTTTCCAAAACGTCTCCTTGGGTTGACGCAAAACATCTATTTTATTTAAGTTTTGAGATTAGATCAAGGTATAACGTCATGGTTGTATGGGAAAAAATTCAGCCGTATTTCGTCGTTAACTTTCGTTCGGTATCGGAAATATGAGGCATTGAATTGTCGTAAAAAATAAGATCATTACTTCGACATTCCATCACAATGGTTTTTCCCCAATTCTAAAACTATATTTCTCATCGTGAAAAAATACTGATTAGCAACTTGAGTCACAACAGATTTTAAGTTTTTTTTTAAATATGTATTTGCTACGTTATAAGTTGAAAGGTTCTGACTAGATTTTGTTGTATTAGTAGTCCGCTACGAAAATATTTCAGTAAACGAACTTAAAAGCTGCATGAAGTCAACAAAACTGCGTTTAATAGTTTAATAGTTACTTACATTTCTAGAATAATCTTATACTTGTCTCATTACGTAACTAAACATCAATCATTACATGCACATAAGCGGATCACTGTAAGTGTTGCATCACTGCAATACCTCAAAACCATATCGGCCTTGACCGCGACCTAACGATATTAAAGCACAGTTAAAGTACGGCTAATAATAATAATTAATGAATCAATACCGTGACTCCCCCGGTTGGCGACGCATATAAAGAAAAGCTGCATCAAAACAGGAGCTGTGTTAACTTGTCTCGCCATTCTCGATTCGGTCTGGATTTAAAATCGTAGCGTTTCTTTTTATGGGACATCGCGTAGTCGTAAAACAGTTTTAAATGCTTAATATAATGCGGGTCGATTAATTAGTTTAATTGATTTCCCGTATCGATCAGTATGAGACTGATCGGTGCTGTGGTAAACCTCGGTCTGGTTCTTCATGTAGCGCGGAG